>JAUDJI010000256.1:0-16284 GCA_037389245.1 Oryzias sinensis | reverse complement strand
CATGTAAACACGCCGTTTGGAATATTCTGCCCAGATCATACTCATTCCGATCAAAATTTCTTTCCGATGGAGATAGGGGCGTTATGCCGATTGTTGATCCAATCGTGTTGCATGTAAACAGTTCATTGCAATCCTGTGTCACTACTGCTCTAGTTTACGTCACGCATAGACTGTGCAGTGCTCCAATTTTGGGGCACATACAGGACCGACCAGCTGCTCCGCGAGACCGAACTATGTCTCTGAGCAGAGCAGTCGGAGTGATAGCTCTGTGTTTGCGGGCAGACTGCTGTTATTCCCACATATTTACGTGCAGCCAAGATGCAGATTGCAGCATTTCCCACATGGATTTTATGTTTTTTAAACAAGGCTGCACACGGAGCAAACGACAAACAGGTAGAAAGGCGGGCCTTAGACTCACTGCTTATGGTTCCAGAACCGCAACAAACTAACAGCTCCTGACTAAAACTTAATAATAATTAATAACTACATTATTATAATATTATTATAATATTATTATAATATTATTAATATAATTTATTGGCTTTACTGGATTTAAAGAAAAATAAATGAATAGAAAGGAGTCTGCATCATAGTGAATTTGTTTCCATCATCTCACTTAACTAAACTTAACTGTGGGTGTTTGACAGACAGAAAAGTCTGTTCAAGGTTGTGGAAAATGGACAAAAGATCAAAGGAAATATCACGCTCATAAAGAATAAAAATAATTAAATAAATATCCTGTCTGGAACATTCTCATCTATAAAGTAAAATGTTTTGTTAAAAAACAATGCTGTTGCATAATGAGTAAATAAAACACTTTATGTTCTTAATTTGTTGTTTGTTTATTTATTTATTTTTCATCCTAAAAAGTATCGATAAGAGTACCGTTAATATACCGGATCGATAAGCATTATCAATAAGAGTAGTAGTACCGTTAAAACCTTAACGATACCCATCCCTATTAATCAGTACAGACAGTTTGGTGAAAATAGCTTCAGTATCTTCAGAACTATTTAGCACCTTTTATTATGAGTCATTTCTCTAATAAAATGTAATAAAATATATACATATATACAATAAATATTGACTTTCTCACAAAGTATTGATTGTAGCATGAATATGCTGACGAGTCTTCATTACCATATAAATGTAGATTTTTTTTGAGAGATTATTGATTTTTACAGAATGGTCTTTATTGCACTTTGTTGACAATGGTCTCTTGGCAGCCGTCTCCCTGCTGTGTCTCCATTTACACCTCAAGAGATCACTTCTCATTAAAAGTCAGGGGAAAAAAACATTTTTTTCTCTGGAAATGTATTTGTGTTGTGCTGAAATTAAGCATCAGAGACTGTGTCAAACATGTACTATAGATGCCTGCATCGTCAATAATGACAAAAATCTAAAACATTGTATTTGTTTTAAGACTGTTTTCCTATTTATAATTTCATATAAAAACTAATTGCCTGGAGACAGAATCGGGTTAAAAGTACATTTTCTTTTAATCTCACTGTCCACTTTCTAGTAAATCTGTCCTATTTATCTCAGCATGATTTAAATTGAGTTATATATAAGTTATATAACATTAAAGACCTGTTTGTACCATTTATGAATTACTTATCTGCAATTTCATTGCAGATAAGTAATTCAGATATGTTCAAAAAACAAAGAAAATCACCGTATTTAATTATGTGATTTAAGTGACTTTTTTGTTTTGTTTTATTTTCTGTATTTTTAAACTATGCATTTCAAACTTTTTGTAACGAGTTTGATAAATATGTGTAAATTCTTTATTGCTTTGAGTACAATGCTTGAAATAAATCAATAAATCAAAAACCAATCAATCAAAAATATTATTTTCTATCTAACTGGTTCCTTCTCCTTATAGGGGGCAGGTGTTAGAGGACAGTTTTATACTGTTGTGCTAAAGAAAACAAGAAACTTATTTTAACACATTAAAAGTTATTTATTGTGCATATTCTGAATGATTCTATGTAAATTGTTTTGGTACTTAACAATACATAAAGTCACCATAACATATAAAAGGACCTGTTCTTGTGTCCCTGCAGCCCTCCCCCAGTGTTGGATGACTGAAGAGGAAGATCTCTGCATCCAGCAGAGGAACTTCAGAGTGGAACATGAAGAACCAGAAGCTCCACAGACCAAAGAGGAGCAGGAGGAACAAGAACCTCCGCAGTATAAAGAGGAACAGGAGGAACAAGAACCTCTACAGATGAAAGAGGAACCAGGGGAACTCTGCATCAGTCAGATTGAAGATCAGCTTTATCTGAGGCAGGAGACTGATACCTTGATGGAGATTCCTACTTATGAGGAAGATGAGAACAGTGAAGCAGATCTAAACAATCAGCAGAGCTTTAATGTAACTTATGGTCAGGGTGAAGAAGGAAGCCAACATGAAGAATCAACATCAACTACAGATGAAGAGACAGACCCACAGAACAGAGATCAGAGGAAGAGAAGAGACACAAGTCATGTCCAAAGTGTGGACAGCTCTCAAATGTCAGCAGGTCAGTGTGACTCTGATGTTAGAAAAAATCCCAAGAAGGCAAATCTTGGTAAGAAATACAAACAATCTCCAAAAGAAGAGAAACTTTCCTCTATCAGGTCTGGTAAAAACTCAAGAATAATTACTAACCCGCCTGACTACATGGAAACTGGGTCTGTTGAAAGATGTTATATTTGTAAAGAATGTGATAAAAGCTTTTGCAACAAATCTATGTTCAGAATTCACGCAAGAATCCATGCAAAAGATAAGCCTTTTTCTTGTCAAGAATGTAGTAAGCGTTTTAATCAAAAATGTAATCTCAAATCACACATGAGAATTCACACAGGAGAAAAGCCTTTTTCTTGTAATGAATGTGATACAAGTTTTCGTCATGCGGTTAGTCTTAAAACACACATGATAACTCACACAGGACATAAGCCTTTTTCTTGTCAAGAATGTAGTAAGAGTTTTAATCAAATGTCTAGTCTCAAAATACACATGAGAACTCACACAGGAGAAATGCCATTTTCTTGTAAAGAATGTAGTAAGAGTTTTAATCAAATATCTAATCTCAAATCACACATCAGAGTTCACACAGGAGAAAAGCCTTTTTCTTGTAATGAATGTGATACAAGCTTTCGTCATGCGGCTAGTCTTAAAACACACATGATAACTCACACAGGACATAAGCCTTTTTCTTGTCAAGAGTGTAGTAAGAGTTTTAATCAAATGTCTAGTCTCAAAATACACATGAGAACTCACACAGGAGAAATGCCATTTTCTTGTAAAGAATGTAGTAAGAGTTTTAATCAAATATCTAATCTCAAATCACACATGAGACTTCACACAGGAGAAAAGCCTTTTTCTTGTAATGAATGTGATACAAGTTTTCGTCATGCGGCTAGTCTTAAAATACACATGAAAACTCACACAGGAGAAAGGCCTTTTTCTTGTCAAGAATGTGATTCAAGTTTTAGTTGCAGATCCAGTCTTCAGACACACATGAAAACTCACAAGACTTTCTCTTCACAAACAATGTAATAAAGGAGTTAGTGTAAATTCTAAACTTTTCTGATAAGAGGTCGACACCTCAACCTCTGCACCACAGTCAAAGACTTTATTTTACAGGAGGGAAAAATCTGATGGCCTACATACCATATTGATGAAGTAACTTCATTAGAGGGAGTTACAAGTGAGTATTTCATGTTTAGAAAGGAGGTTTTTCTACTAATTTATTGTTATAATATGATATTCTTACTTTCTAGGAATTCCTTTTAGGTTTTCATCTTTACATAAAAAGCAAAAAAAGTAATGGATCAATACATTTGAATCTTTGTGTAATGATATTAGACAAAGAGTTTTACTGCTGACAAAATATGTTCAACTTTTTCACAAAATTAATTGTTTTAGATGTACCTGCAAATAGAAATGAGTTGTTTGTTTTGAGTCATTAGAGCTAATTCTTGAATGTCTTCATTATGGTTAAAATGTTTTTTTTTATACATCTTTAATTTTAACACTTAATGTGATCAGTGAACATTTAATAAATATATATATAAACACAAAGTAGTGACTGCAGCATGTACTTTGTTAGGTCAAGTAATAGGGATGTAACGGTACACGTAGTTGTACCAAAACGTTTCGGTATGGCACTTTCGGTTCGGTTCACCTTTGTACCGTTTTCGTTTTTTTAAATGTTATTTCTTTTTTTGTTTTTGTCCCCCCAATGTATTAACTTTGCGCCGAGACGAAACAAATGTTAACCGCTAGTTTTCGCACTGGTTAGCGCTCTTGCCTTTCAGCAAGAAGACCCCGGTTCAAGTCCTGGCTGGCGGAGATGAAAAACAACATCAAAGAGGGACTTTTCTGTGTGGAGTTTGCATGTTCTCCCTGTGCATGCGTGGGTTCTCTCCGGGATCTCCGGCTCCCTCCCACCGTCCAAAAATATGCATCATAGGTTGATTGGCAGCTCTAAATTGTCCCTAGTTGTTAGTGTGAGAGGGAATGGGTATGTGATTGTGGACATTCTATCCTGTGACAGACTGGCGACTTGTCCAGGGAATCCCCTGCCTTCCCCCACAAGTGGCCGGGATAGGCTCCGGCAGGCCCGTGACCCCGAAAGGGACAAAAACGTAACAGAAAATGAATAAATGAATAATGAGCATGTCAACTATAGCACTATGGGTAATGCAGACGTGAGACCAGAACTTGAGGACCCACCCATCTCCTTACGCTCTCCTGTGTGGGAACACTTGATTTGTTATGAGCATCCATGAAGGGAAAAGACAGTTGGATAAGTCAAACACAGCGTATGCCACTGTAAAACATCTAATCTGCTAACGCACTTAAAACGGCATCACCGGATTGTCTGTAATAGACCTTTTTCACACTTCTGCATTTTTCGACCGGAAATACGTCACTGACGTGTAAAACAGATTTCCTGTTAGCATAGCAGCAGATATGAAGAATGGCAGAGTCGAAGAGTTGCAGTTTCTGTTGTGTTCCAGGCTGTTCTTTTTCCAACCAAAAACAGCCCTGCCTTTCATTTCATTCTTTTCCTGTGGATCCAAACCTGAAACCCAAATGGATACAGGCAATCCGAAGAGAGGAAGGGCATAGTTTTAATGTAAACACAGGTAGCACAGTCTGCTGCCTGCACTTGCCACTTCGCTCCGGATTGTGGTGCGGCTGCGTCGTTCGTTGCCTGAGTGAGTGGTGTTGCCCCGAGTATTTTCTTGTGGAACAACTTTACTGCTCCTCTGAGAAGGGAGTCAGTATATAACAGAACCTCAAACGTCAGGCTATGCAGCTATGCTGTGAAGATGGCGACATGGTGGCTAAGCTAAGGCAGTAAAGATGGATCAGGACTACGTGACACACCCACCTGCAGGTAAGGTTGTTCATAATGTGTTTAGTTAACGTTAGTCAACTATGTGTACCATTATTGGATAAATGCATTTCTACCTGAACAAATGAATGTTAAGAATAAAAGCTATTCATGCTCTCACCTATTTTAATTACATGAATTTAATCACCTTTGAGTATTTTGTCATTTTGTATTTTCCTTAACAAAAATAAATGAAAAGTATTTGTAATTAAATACTTACCATACTTTTCAAAACATGATTACTGTGTTGTGTTGAAAGGTAGCGAAAATATGTTTAGACTCGTTTTTAATTTCTTTATCTTTACAGGTGCTCTGGATGAAGCTTTGGATTACATCCATGACTTAGAAGCCAAGTTCCTTTGCTGGAGCCAGGAGACGATGTCATGGCAGACAAAGAGTTTCTCGTTCGAGACCTCCTTACTGACATTGGATGTAAACTCATCATTCCACCTTTTAAGCGTTCAGCTCCATCAGCAAGGAGGAAACGGATCAAACGCAGCCAATACCCGCCTCAGAATTATAGTGGAAAGAGTGATCAGTTGGATAAAGTCTTTTCACATCAGGAACTCTCCCTTGCCGCTCACACTGATGGGCAGTGTGAATCAGATCTGGCTAAACTGCCGTGTTTTGACAAATGATCATGGACTTTTTTGTTTTGAAGAGTGAATTAATGTTTGGTATGTAAATAATGTATAATGTGCAAATAGTATGGAAAAACTTAGTGTTTCCACATATTCTTAAAATCTAATTAAATATAATTGTTATATTCTTAATATTTTTCTGTTGAAATGTGACTTTGACTATGGCTAAAGCTAGCTGAAGCTTACCTTGGTAATGGTGAATAAACTCTTCGTGGACAAATTTATATCCCTTGTCCAATTTTAATGCATTTTCACACTCTTCACCACATCTGCGCTGGTGAACTTCGGAACACAACTCAGGCTCTTCGAAAACACTCTAGGCTCTGCCATTCCTCCACCAGCGAAGCACAAACCGGAACTAGGTTTACAAGTTGATGACGTATTTCCGTTTTTTGTTTGGCATAGTCCTTCAGATGCCGGTGGAAAATAAGTCTGCTATTTTGGAGGAGATGAAGGTAAAGGTTACTAAATACAGAGCAACAGGATGCATCCCTCTTGATGCTAACCCTCTTGAATTGGGAAGAACCAATGAAACCAGCTATAAGCATATTGCAAAATTGGCAAAGAGGCATCTCTCCATTTCTGCAACCTCTGTCCCGAGAGAGAGTTTTTTTTTTCAACTGCTGGCTGGGGACATCTTTACCGCTAAAAGATCTCTCCTCGTTCCTTAAAATGTTGACAAACTAATCTGAAAAACTGAATACTAAACTGAAACTTAACTCAGCAAAATCAAAGATAGGACAAAAGCGAGATGACACACAATGCATGCAAAAACATTCATTTTGCAAACGCAAAAAACATTTTTGAAAGCGAAAAAAAGTGTGCAGAATAAAAAATTAGACAAAAGCAAATATTTAATATTTTCACTTGCAACTTAGAAAGTTTTGTGTGCAACGTGGTGGCAGAAATATCAGTCCATATTTCTCAAGGTTTTTTCCATCTGCGACGACACGGTGAGATGAGAGGACATCAGTGTGTTTCTGGAACACATACAGAAATAGTAACTTGGCACGAATCGACACTAAAGGAGGATTCTAAAAAATTTCAAACAGTTTTGTTTAAAGAGATATCCTGGTGAGTTGAAGATTGTTTTTCAGTTTTTTTAATAAGCTAACCACAAGTGGGATGAGTTACCAAGCTAACGAGCTAGCATGCTAGTGCAAGATGAAGCGAAGAGGAGAAAGGTTGCTTATATGTTTCTGTAATTACTTTATTATTGAGGTGAAATACGATCTTTCAGCCTATTGATATGATATGATCATTGTGTTTTACAGTGCTGGTAGTCCTGTTCATTCTCTCTCCTTTTTGATTTGCAACGTCTAAGATGGCTGACTCACAATCTTTATAAATATTGCAGAGTGTAGTAAAAATGCACTTGGGAGCAATGTTGTGTTGCTATGAAATGCAGAGTAATGTTGGATTTTAAGTTTTCTAACCAAATAAAGTCTAAATCTTACTGACATAAGTTCTGAAATAAAAACACACGTGCTTTGACACAGGGGCTTTATCTCCAGTGTTTACATTCTTTTTGTTCCAGTAACTATTCAAGAGTTGACACAATCCCAGCAGATTCTTATGTAGAGAAAGCAGCCTCACACTGAGATGCAGCGCTGCACAGTAGGGACATGATAACGTAATCACCTTGAATCAGCTGATTCTGCAGCGCAGAAAAGAGGCTTTGTTACGGTATATCAGGATGACCCAAATGCAGGACCAGACTCCAACGTTGAGGAAAGATCCAGAACTTTTTTTTTTCAAACTTTATTTTTCAGCTTTTTCATTCACAGTATCCTGTTACAGTGTTGTTGGGCTTATATTTATAGATATAGGCTGGGAACAAAAGCAAAGAAAATTTTTATACGTAAACAGGTAACAGGTAGAAAGTAGAATATAACTAGGAAATAAGCAAGAACAGACAAAAAGAAAACCAAAACAAACAAAAAATAAATTAAAAATACCAAACCACCCAACCCACCCTAGGCTCTAAAAACAGATGAAGGAACACTAAGAGAAACAAAAGAGATGATTGATAACAGTCTCAATTTCCCACATGCAAGTCCTCTAACGTCAAAAGTAAATGTTTTCACATATTCAATAAGGGGGTGCCACGTCACCAAAAATTTTTGTTGTGTTGATTTTACCCGATCCAGAACTCTTTTTCATAAAAAACACCACATTTGGTGGTTAAAACTTCACTAAAAAATTCCAGGAAGCATGTTTAAACTAGCCTGACTTTAACCCTGAACTCTGGCTGAAATCCACCTGAACTTGATTACTCGGGGTATGTCGGTTCCAAAAGACCGGATATGAGTTAGTGTAATTACGCTGGACTTGGTAACCCTGGGTTAATGCACGGTACATAAAGACATTCTCAATGGATCGCTGATTTCTGGAGTCACCATGGAAACGTGTGGAGAAAAAAAGAGAGCGCTGTACTTCAGTGAGACAGAGTCTGAGGTAGTTTGGTAAAGTTAAAAAGATCTTCACAGATTCATGTTCTCTTTTGAAACTTGAAAGTTTTTGCTTTAATTGTCAGTTTAGAAGAAGATGAATGAATAATCATCTAAAGAAATGTTGCATTATGGTCCTTCAGTGCATCTGTTATATTGAACGTTTGATAGGAAATAATCACTTAAATCTAAACAACCTGCTGATAACACATTTCTCTGATGAGCCACAGAGCGTTCACATTTGACAAATACAGATATTTGGTTTATATGGTGATTTATATCATTATGGTCTGCTATGAAATCTCTCTATATAAAAAGTGCTATGTTGCCCCAGATCAGTCAGTTATTTCTCTATAGAAGTCTATGTGATGTTAGCTTATGAAGCAAGAAGGTACTTCCTGTTTGAAATGCCAGGGGGGCGGGGCCAAACTGTCCAGCTGTCTCTACAGTCAAAGGTTAGATTAGGAGTCTGCAACCTCCAACACTAAAGGAGCCGTTCTGGTTTGTTTGTCTCTGACCAAACCCAGTAGGAGCAGCAGAGCAGAAAAACAGCAGACTGCTTTCTATTTCTGTTGATGTTACAATGAGGATTTGGGTCCATATGTGGTTTATAATAATAAAACATTAAAATGTAAAGAGAAAAAAGCATTTTTTCTAACTATAAAACTGATTTTTGCATTTAACAAAGGATGGTATGAGTTCCTTTCAAAATAAAACACTGTTCAACATAGGATCATCCTGATGCAGCAAATGTTCTCTGAGGGAAAATGTCAACAAGTCAAAAATGACATTTTCTATCAGTACAGCTTTAAGTCTACTGTGGTGAACCGTCATCCTTTTTCCTACTTCCTGCTGCTGTTAAGCTGGATAGAAACAGGACTTTATTGTTTCAGGATCCAATCAAAATTCTATCAAGTTTCAGTGCAAATCAAGATTTTTCTGTCTTTCTTCCTCATTTTAGTGGCAGAAATATCTTTTCATAGTTCCAGAGTCTGTCTTTAATTAAATAACGTCTGACTGTTTCTGCTAAAACACAACATTTGTTGATAACATGAAGAACTTTGGACTTTGTCTCTTTCATGATCTTTGACTGACAGCTAAACCAATAAATGTTTCTGAGTTGCAGTAAAGTCTTCAGTGAAATCCCAGACTGTCCTGGACTCTGATCCAGAAATCCTCCTGATGACAAAACCTGTGAAAGTTCAGAGTCTGGAAGGGAAACAAGCTGTGAGGAAACCTTCAGTGCAGAAAGAACTGCAGCTTCTTCAACTGGAACTCTGCAGCCAAATGAGCAGAAGGATCTGGATGAATGGAGCTTCTGCTGTTCCATCTGTCTGGATCTGCTGAAGGATCCGCTGACTGTTCCCTGTGGACACAGCTACTGCAGGAAGTGTCTTCAAGGACTGTGGGATGCAGAGGAGAACGTCCACAGCTGTCCTCAGTGCAGGAAGACCTTCACACCGAGGCCTGTTCTGGGGAAAATGTCATGTCAGCAGCTTTAGTGGAGCAGCTGAAGAAGAGCGGACTCCAAGCTGCTGCTGCTGGTCTCTGCTCTGCTGGACCTGAAGATGTGGTCTGTGACGTCTGCACTGGAAGAAAACTGAAAGCCATCAAGTCCTGCTTGAGCTGTCCGGCCTCTTCCTGTGAGGAAGACCTTCAGCCTCATTTGAAAGCAGCTGCATTGAAGAAACACAGACTGGAACCCTCCAAGAACCTGCAGGAGAACATCTGCTCCGTCATGATGAGGTGATGAAGATGTTCTGATCAGAAGAGCATCTGTTCTCTCTGCTCTGAGGAAGAACATGAGGGACATCAAACAGTCTCAGCTGCAGCAGAAAGGACTGAGAAGCAGAGAGAGCTGGAGGAGAGTCAGCAACAAATCCAGCAGAGAATCCAGGACAGAGAGAAGGAGGTGAAGCATTCTCTGAATGCTCAGAAAACTTCCTCTAAGGTTGTGGTTGTTTGGAGAAGTCCTCCTCTTCAAAGAAGTTCTCCTGACCATCTTCAAAGCCACTTTCTGCTTTAGTTTAGTCCAAACTTGCTTTATGCTGACAACATTTACAGCTTGAATCAATCTGAAGAATCCAAGGAAACAAACCAATCTAAGTCTGCATTCATGCCACTTCAGAACCAACAAAGCATGTTTCCAGTACGCTGACTTACCAATAGAACTTGGGATTTCCTTTGCAGAATCCTTCTCCGTGTGTTTTCCTTTGTTTTTCTCCCCAAAACCTAAAGCAGAGATTTTTGCTGAGCTGCAGAACAAACGTCTGACTGCTTTAACCGCCGTTGATGGTTTGTTGTGTTTCCCTCTATAGCTGCTATGGTCTTGGTATGGTTGCTAGGTAACGCTGTCTTTGATGATGATGACATCAGAGTGGCCTCTAGAATGGACTTTTTTCTTGTGGAACCAGGAGCTGTAAACTTTAGGGCACTAGGACCCAGAAAGAGGTCCAGGCAGTGACGGTGTTCAGTGCCGGACTGCGCAGGTCCATCAGAACCAGGACAAACAGACTAAGGAACAGCTTTTTTCCACAGGAAATCACCATACGGAATACACACACTTCCACCAACCACACCCACTCTGACTTTTTACAAATGCTAAATCTCTGACTACACATGTGTGCAATATCTTGACTTCTGTGCAATAACACAATATCTACTATGCTGCGCTCACAGCAACTCCACTCATTCCATTCTATTTTGTCCATACATATTTAATATTGAACAGTTTCTGTACATAATGTTCGTTTTTTGTTAGAGATGTAAATACAGTTATTCTATTTTATTTTATTTAACTTCATCACTTCAAGGCTGCTGCAATTTCATTGTATCCCCATCTACAATGACAATAAAGACTCTGATTCTGACTTATTTCTGGAAGACGCCATTTTTGTCCCTAAATGTTGGATTCAGTCTGAATTCCAGTCCCACTCCCAGCATTCCTGCTCCTCTTTAGCTCCTCCTCTTCCTCCTGATCAAAGTTTGAAGCCCAGAGCCAAAAGTGCGTCTGCAGCTGCTTCTGCTCCAGCAGCCGCTCCCTCTGCTCCTCCTGCCTCTCCTCCTCTGGGAGCTCCTGCATCCTCCTGCGCTCCTCCCTGTCCTCCAGCATCATCAGGAGGCTTTCAAAAGGCTTTCTGGAATGTTCCAAGCAGAAACCTTCATCATTTGAAGATGGAGGAAGACTCCAAGACTGACAGACAGACAGACAGGAAGTCTCCTGGTTTTTCTGCTTCAGAAGGTTTTTGGGAAACTGCAGAGTTTTCTTTGTGGAGCTAAAGAGCTGCTGTCAGTCTGCTTTGGTCCATCAGGAATGAAGGTCAGGACTGAGAGGAACCTGAAGAAAGTGACTCTTCATCATCTGCTGCTGAAGAAGACAGAGGAAGATCCACTGTGAGAGCAGCTGCAGAAAGCTTTCTGCTGTTTTTCTCCTCTGAGAGAGTTTGGAGTTCCCAGCAGTTTGAGTGGAGCTGAAGCAGCAGAGCTGAAACAGACGTTCTTCTGCTCCCATTCAGCATGAACGGACAGATCCAGTGAAGGCCGGCCTGAAGCTCTTGTAACCCACATGTTTCCTGGCACTGTCCCTTTAAAGCACACGCGATTTCAAACGCTACTGTTCAACAAAAACTTGGTTTCTTTTAAAACCAACCTTAGACACTGAAACAGAATGAATCGAATGCAGAAATGTGTTGACTTTGCTTTAATTCAAAGCTTCAATCAGTTTGAATCTGCAGAAGAACATTTCAAAATCCACATTTGGATCAGGCGTCTTCATCAGAGCACAACTCATGTTTCCAGGACTGTGACTCACCAATAGATCCTCATTTCCTTTACACAATCTGTTTCCATCATTGGATTTTCATCAAAACTTGAGTTAGAAAATTGTTGCCCCAAAATGTCAGTTTGGAATAGTCTACAGTTTGTTGTGTTTGGTTGCTGAGTAACAGGGTGCTAATGTCTATGATGTGTGGTGGCTTTCAGAGTTGAACTCTGAATATGGTGACATTTGGATTAATTTTACAAAAAAATGGGATTAAAGCTCATACTAAATCTGATCTCAATGCTGAAAAAACCTCCTCCTAGATTCTGGTTGTTTGGAAAGTCCTCCTCTTTAGAATTCCTGATAAAGCCCTGTTCTACTCTGACCTCTTCAAAACCACTTTCTGCTTTAGTTTAGTCCAAACTTGCTTTATGCTGACAACATTTACAGCTTGAATCAATCTGAAGAATCCAAGAAACAAGCAATCTAAGTCTGCATTCATGCATAGAACCAACAAAGCATATTTTCCGGGCGCTGACTTACCAATAGAACTTGGGATTTCCTTTGCAGAATCCTTCTCCGTGTGTTTTCCTTTGTTTTTCTCCCCAAAACCTAAAGCAGAGATTTTCCCAAAAAGGGTGAACTTGTTGGACACTGGACTAAAAGAAGAAATATATATATATATATGGTTATTTTGCATTGTACATATTGTCTGTCAATTATTTTGTTGCTTGTTCACTGTAAATATATCAACTTCAAATCAGCTGAAGGAGTCCTGTGTGATTTTGCATCTCCACATTTCCTCCCTGAGACGAATCTGCCCAGTATTCTTAATCAAAAGTGTTACACTCTGGCTTCCAACACGTCTGCATGGATCCAAGCGTGTGCAGTGTGTGCTGACATGCTGTTCTCTGAGGAACATGTTGGTGTCTGACTGGATCTGAGGACACAAACAGCTGCTGACATCTGAGAGGGTCAAGCTGCAGAGTGGCTCCTCAAAGCTCACGCCTCTGTGACAAACATGATGCTGCTTCTGTCTGTGCTCCACCACTAAAAGGACTGTCCAGAGTTGGTCCTGATCCGGTTCTAGTCTTTCTGGCTCCAACTTCTCTTTCCTGTCAGGAACCCTTCATGTTCTCTGCCTTCCTCACATTTCTGTCTTCTCTCTGGGCTTGAAGCCCAAAAGGAGCTGAAAGCTGCTGACTTCAGTCTGATCCCATGTTCTGGATCATCCGTGTTCCTGAAACACGCTGCTGGACCCGTGATCAGAGGAACCCAGGAACCGGAGAACTTCCCAGAACATGCACACACATGTGGAACTGTTCTGATCATCTGTGTGTGTTGACAGTGAAGGAGAGCTTTGTCCTTCAAGAACTTCATCTTTGAAAAAACTTTATTGACTCTGACAGAGTTTCAGTTTGAATCAATGTGGTTTTCATTCTTCCATTGAAGTTGTCTCCAGAAACTAAAGATCTGCTGAATCAATGCTCCTCTGAGAACTTTGGAGCTTTTCTCTGCATCTGTTCCACACTTGAATGTGCAGAAGATCAAAGCGCCGGACGCTCTGAGCTTCAGCGTTCCAGTCAGCAGCTGCTGAACCAAAGCCAGCAGCAGGTGAGGATCTGGGCCTCAAAGCAAACGGACAGAAAGATGAATGGAAGAAGGGATGGAGTCCCAGTGTTGAAGACATCAGCTGGAGAAGCTCTGAGGCTCTTTCAGGTGGGCGTGGCAGCGCTGCTGCTTTCCAGCAAACCAAGCAAACTGCAGCATCTGTGATCTGAGAGGCTGTTGGTGAAGAAGAGCATCATCAGCATAGAACTGTGGGCCGTTTGGGTTCAGAAGAACAGCTTCATGATGTGGAAAGAATCTGTGTCCTTCAACAGGTCCAGAAGATCCCAAACATGGAAACTGGAAGCAGTTTGGATTCCGGTTTCTTCCTGAACTTTGAGGATCCAAATGCTGAAAATGGAAGCTGACAGAAAATGCAGCAGACTTTACCAATGTGCTCAGAACACTAGAACATCCACAGAAGAAGAAAACACTGTTCTAGTGGAACATCTACAACTTCTGTCCATGATTCAGAGGAACTGCAGAAAGATGACTCCTCCCACTTTGGGTTTGGTCAAATGTAGAAAAGACAAAACAACCAAATCCAAACAATTTGGATCAATTCTGGCAGAATATGTTGTAACTTTTCAACTCTCAGGAAAAAAAGCCTCAAAGAAATAAATCTATTTTAGAATCTATGAAGAACACTGACTGGAAAACAGCACCAGACTGCTGCAGCTGCAGACCTTCATGTGACTGTGGGAGCTGCAGCAGCTGCAAACATCTGGACTTCCTGCTGCAGCTGCAGACCTTCATGTGACTGTGGGAGCTGCAGCAGCTGAGGAGCTCAGCATCTCTGCAGACTCAGACGGAGCTCAGAGCTTCTGAGTTGTGGAAGTTTAGTGGCTGAACTTCTTGTAGGTCCTGCTTGGTTCAGGTTGTTGCTGGTGGTGGAAAGAGCTCCTGCAGACCTCTTTGCTGTTGGAAGGATCTTCTGTCTGCAGACTCTCTGATGCTTCAGCAGGAGGCGCTGCAGTGTGGTCCTCCTCATGAGTCCTGAAGCTGCACCGTCAGCTGCAGAGCTTCAGAGCTGCTTCTTCTCAGACCACTTTCTTTGGTTCAGATGTTTTATTATATTGTTATTATTATTATTATTATTATTATTAACATTATTTATCTTAATTTCTTTCCCCCCGCCATCGACATCATAATATGAGCGACAGACAACACTCCAGACCAGCTGGGGGCGCTAAAGCACCATGACGCTGTTAGCAAAACAAAGAAGAAGAACAGCACGAGGCGCTAGCAACGTTAGCTTGTCAGCAGGCTAGCAGCGTTATCTTGAGTTGAGAGGTCGGTGGTGTTTTGTTTGGACGTTTGTGAGGTTTTTGGACAGCATTTTCCAAAGTGTCGTAAATGAGTGAAGAAGTGTTGAACGGAAAGACAACGTGGATTGCTGTGATTGTGAGACTAGCAGATGATCGATCGGAGCTGCAGTGAAGAGGACGGCGGTGTTTGTGGGAGTTGGAGCTGAAGATCGGAGCAGGAACCATGTCTTCCCTTCAGTCTCTGAGAGAGTTGATCAGCGAGCGACTAGCTGCTGCTGCTGAAGAAATCTGCAGACTCTGTGAAGGAACCATCGTCCAGTACGAGCAGGAGCTCTGTCGTCAGCGCAGACTGCTGGATGTCATCTGGAAACCACAGCTGCAGCTACACCACATAGGTATGTGACCTTCATCAAAGAAACAGAGAAGCCCTTTGAGCTTCATGCTCTTCTTTGTGGGGACCCGTCTGTCACTCAGTGGTGGTTCTACACTATCTTACTCCCCGGGAGATAAACCAATCATTTTCCTGCTTTACTTTGTGTACGAATTGTGGTATATAAATAAAAGCCTTGTCTGACTCTCACAAGAACAATTCAACAAAAAGTTACTTAAGTAATTGTAACACGTTACTACTCACCTCTGCATATATGTTTATTTCCATGAGTCTCTTTTGCTCCTCCAGACTCCTCAGACATTTTCTCCAATGATCACAGAGTTTATTGATGCTTGAAAAAAAAACAACAAAGTCCTGGAAACATACAAAATGCTCCTTGTTGTGTTTGTGTACCTGCAGTTCTCCCCCAGCATTGGATGACTGAAGAGAAAGATCTCTGCAACCGGCAGAGGAACTTCAGAGTGGAACAGGAGGAACCAGAACCTCCACAGATTAAAGAGGAACCAGGGGAACCCTGCATCAGTCAGGATGAAGATCAGCTTGATCTGAAGCAGGAGACTGATACCTTGATGGAGATTCCTACTTATGAGGAAGATGAGAACAGTGAAGCAGATCCAAACAATCAGCAGAGCTTTAACGTAACTGATAGTCAGGATGAAGAAGGAAACCAACATGAAGAATCAACATCAACTACAGATGAAGAGACAGAATCAACATCAACTACAGATGAAGAGACAGACCCACAGAACAGAGAT
Organism: Oryzias sinensis; assembly: GCA_037389245.1. Lineage (NCBI taxonomy): Eukaryota > Metazoa > Chordata > Actinopteri > Beloniformes > Adrianichthyidae > Oryzias > Oryzias sinensis. The sequence continues at coordinate 21 of JAUDJI010000256.1, read as the reverse complement.
CAGAGGAAGAGGAGGGACAGA
>JAUDJI010000255.1:0-16316 GCA_037389245.1 Oryzias sinensis | reverse complement strand
CTGAGACTCCGCCTGTGCTTCTACCATGAGGATGGCCTCCGAGACTATGAGCTGAACGTGACACTAGTCAAAACTCAAGTTAAAAATATATTTAATTCAAGTCAATTTAAGATATCTACATGTTCCTTTTCAGATATCTTAAATTAAGTTTTGACTAGGCGAAATGACGTTGTAGATATCTCAAACTGGAGTTAAGGATAGTCATAATTTAATTGTAGATATCTATAATCAAGTTACAGATATCTTCAAATGAAATTTGAATAGAGATATCTGAAACTTGAGATATCTGTAATGTTCATTCAGGATAGTCAAAATGTAATTACAGATATCTTGAATTAGAGTTTCGACTAGGCGAAATGACCTTACAGATATCTGTATGCAAATTAGGTCCGCATCGCACTTTAGGGGAGGAGCAAAGCGTGTTGTTGTAATCATTCAAATCGCACCTGCTAACTTGTAATTAGCACTGATTAGCACCATGTTGCAGCAGTACGACAGGGTTTTAGGACCAGTTTACAAAAAACGTTTTGTTTTCTTTAATTACAACTTTTATCTCGTAAATTTAGGAGATAAGTGTTGTGGAGTGTGTGTGTGTGTGTGTGTGTGTGAGGGCGCGTGCGTGCATGCGTGCGTGTGTGTGTGCTGAGATGGGGGTGAGCAAGGAGCGGAGGTGTGTGCGTTGATACTGTGTGTTCGGAGGACGGAGCACCGTAATAAAAAGAAGGTGTCCCCCCCCCCAGAATAACTGTTTTGGAGTCGTTCTTAATCCGCACTGGAGGTTTAGGGTTCCGATCAGGAAAGTGAACCCCGAAGAAGAATCGCCTTCGGCGGAGGAAATCTCCCCTGCGCTTCTGACCGCGATCGGAAAGAGAGAAAAGAAAAGAGAAAAACACCAAGTCTTCTGTTTATCGGAGCCTTGCTTTATTTCCGGATAGCTTTAACCGAAGTGATTCTGAACCTTTTGCCGACTCAAAATCAGATTATTGTCAGTGTAGCCGGCTTTCCGGGGTTCTTTGTCGGTAAAGCGGAGTTTTAACTGTTTAATAAGGAGCTCAGAGACACATTTGGGTGCAGAGAACCGCTGCAGCCTTTATTTTCCTTTTCATTCACATAACCTCAAACTAATCTGTCACCTAATGTCATGAACCTGTCATCCGAACACCAATGCGGAAGTAAACAGTGTTACATACACCTCTCCTCCAGATGAAACGTCCCGATCCAACATAAAACAATAAAGAGGAATGAAAATAGTCTGTTATGTTAGCATTACAAAGTTGAAAATGCCAAAAAGTAATCCTCCACAGACGGAAGCGTCACAGAAACGTAGAGATCTTGTCTTTCATGGAGAAAGAAATGATTCAGGTGGACATCTGCAGGGACACCGACGGCTTCGGGCTGCAGAGATCCTGCAAACCAACCATCAATAAATAAAACATAAATCAAACTAACGAATTTCCAAACATTTAGAACGTTATCAATAAACATTCAGCTCACCTCTTCAACAAAGTTTAGTCGGTCTGCTGCTGCTGTGTGGCGTTCACCTGCTGCTCATCATGCTCACTTCCATATCGTAAATTTAATTTAGGACTTAAAATCTTTTAAATTTACTGTTTTTGGTGGCCCTAAATCTCCGTCGTAGAGCAGCCAGCGGGCGAAGCGATTTTTAATCGTCTTTTTAATCCTGCAGCCCGTGCAAGACAGGAGGAGCTAGTGATGATGACGTTTGAGATATCTGTAACTGTCATTCTGCCTAGGCAAAACTGAATTACAGACATCTGCAATTGTCATTTAAGATGTGTGACGAGTTGAATGTCGTTTTCAATGACCTCATTGCAGATATCTGTAATTCAGTTTTGCCTAGTCAAAACTAAATTATAGATATCTCTATCAGTCGTTTCAACTAGTCACAATTACGTTACAGATATCTTGAATTACAATTCCAACTATCCAAAATGTAATTACGACTTGTCAGAAATATGTTGCTGATATCTACAATGTTCATTCCGGATAGTCAAACTTAGCCTTTTACTGTTAAAATGGCCTGCCATAAACGCAGATTATAAAACATGAGGAGTGATGAACTAAACAATCAACAGGTGGGCACAACAGGTGATGACACTGTGGGAGAATTACACTGTGGAGAAATCAAGACACCTGAAATGAGAGGACAACAGGAAGTAACAAACAACCAAAATAAAAGCAGAAAACCCACATACTAGCCTCAATACATCACACTGAACTCTTTAGAAGAAGTGAAGGATGAAAAACATGAACTTTGTCTTTAAACTCAACTCTTTGTTCTGGACTCAGGTTGGAGAACTGCAGTTTGTCAAACATCAGCTGTGCTGCTCTGGTCTCAGCTCTGAAGTCCAACCCGTCCCACCTGACTGAACTGGACCTGAGAGGGATCAAGCTTCAGTCTTCAGATGTTCAGCAGCTCCAGGATCTGGTGGAGAGTCCAAACTCCAAACTGCAGACTCTGAGGTCAGTAGAGGGTTGGAGTCAGTCCAGCTGCTTGCAGATGTTTGGTCCTAAATTTAGTCTGAGAGCAAAGATGCAGAGTTTCCTGTGAAGCTGCAGCTTCTCAGTGAAGCTCTGAGGAGAATGATGACAGGCTTCAGGACAACAGTCAGCCAATCAGAGCAGCAGAAGCTCCAACAGGTGAAGATGACAGGAAGCTGCTGCTCTGAACAGGACTGAAGCTCCTGCTGCTCTTTCTGCTGCTGTGCTGCATCACTGACTGACAGACCAGGATCAGGAGACACTCCTTCATCTCTGTCTCTCTACTTTCTCTCTGCAGGTGGAAGTGGTCAGACTGATGTTCCTCCTGGATGAGCAGAGAGGAGCAGCAGCAGCAGCTGGTCTGCAGAGATGTTGTGACTGGACGGTGTTCCTGGGAGGTGGAGAGCAGAGTGATGGAGGAATCAGAGGAAGTGGAGATTAGTGTCAGAGCTGCAGCAGGAACTGATCTGAGATCAGCTCCACTGTCTCTCTCAGCATCAAGTGGACAGTTATTGTGCTGCAGCTCCCCCGGTGGACTGACGGAGAACTGCACTTCCTCTTCTCATTCTAACTTGGAGTGTTGGGAAATCTTCAGCTTCTCTTCTCTCATGTGTTGCCACAGTAACTGATGTAATTCTTCCTGTCAGCTGACGTCTGTTTTCCTTTGTTCATGAAGCTGTTTGTGTACATTATTGTGACATTGTTTCCTGTTTGTTCTATCAATTTGATGATTCCTTTTTTGTTCAGTTTGTAAAAGTCTTTACTTTGTAGGAGTTCATGCAGGATTCAGCCTCTTTTCTCACATTTTTCAATGTCAAATCCATCATTTCCACTTTGATAAACTTTTAAATGAGGATTGAAACATTAACAGTTAATGAATTGACTTTTCTTGGAAAATAACTATTGTCCATAGAGAACAGAGGAAACTCTGGAGACGTCAACGTGTGGATCCCAAGACTCATTCTATCGTGGATTTTTGTTTTTTTACAAACTCAACTTTAAGAGTCAGTTTTTATGACCCCAATTTTTCTTTATTAAGAATTTAGTTCCATAAGAGTGTGTTATTTCTGTCTTTTATGTTTTTCTGTGGCGCATATTAAACTAACTGCATTGAAGCAGGAGGGAGAAGGGAGACACCTGCTGGCTGTTTGCAGAACTGCATCTTAGTGTCAAAAGACTTCAAACTGAAAGCTGTCTGTAAAATTCCTGCAGCCTGTTTGGATCTAATAAATGCTCTTTTGAATCAACTCTGTGTTTTCTATTGATTTCTGTCTTCATTCTATCTTTGACTCACAAACAGACTTGAATCTTTAGCCTTCCCCCTCATCCTGTTCCAGCTGTTCTAATCTTCATGTGTTTGGTTCCTTCTCAGTAGAAATGGGTTGGAAAAGAGCTTTGGAACGTTCAGGTGGTGCTGATGTCTTTCTAGATGGGGGTGGGCAGAACAGATGAGAGCCCCTCCCTCCTGATTCAGAGGGGAACAGTGGGCAGCAGCTGAAAGGAGGGAGTGGAAATGGGAAAAGTTCTCTGCACGTTTCTCCTTTCCAAGAACAGAGGGACACGACTCCATGAACAGCAGAAGCTAAAGAGTTGGAAAACATGCCCAAAGCTGCAGCACCACCTGCAGAAAGATGCTTCCTCTTCAGGCTCCGCCCCTCCACATCAAGAAAGATCACAGTTTCTGCTGAGCTGCTATTGGAGCTTTTAGGGGGTCAGAACTTTAGGAAAATTTGCTGTCAATGAAACCAGGAAGTAAAGTGTTTTAAAGATCAGATTGATGACATCATCAGCGGTGGAAACACTGGAAAATGGAAATCCAGCATAGAAGTAAACATCATGAACTTTCTGCAGGACAAACTGTTCTAGACTGTTGGAGACAGGAACAGCTTTGGTCTGGGAGTTGTCCGTATTCTCAGATGAAATCTTCTCCTCCAGTATCTGCTCACTTAAGAGATTTGTTCTTCCATCCAACATCAGCACCTCTGAAAGAACCACCTACGATGGATCAGAACCAGACTTCTGTCAGCTGGAACTGGGGCTTCTTCCAGACCATGACATGTTGTTCAATAAAGTTCATTCCAAAGCGTGACTGATTCATGAAGTGGTTCCTTGAGCCGTGAATTTTGCCAGCAGCAGGAATCCCTGAGAGTTAGGAGACGGTTTGGCTCAAAAAGACCAATGACAAATGAAACTCCAATAAAGTTGCTTTATAATGAGGAAATGAAATGTTATTTTTATTGAATTATCAAATGGAGACTCAGCTTCAGGTGATAAAAAAGGTTGGTGCTATTTCCAGTTTTAGAAAGAACATGCCTTCTGCTCAGTTTGCAGTGAGCGTTACTCATTTTAGTCCGTTTTTAATGAACTGAAATACCTCCACACAGGAGACGACATTTGATTTTTAACAACACATTAACAGTATTTTACACATAAATACCTTAGATGTCAAAACTTCCGGTTCCGGGGTTAAGGCAGGACGCGTGGTCGCGGCTCTCTGCGGATACTATCTTCAAATTACTTAAGAAGTTGATTTTCTCCAAAAAGAGAGCTGACCATGCCCCCGAAGAAACCCCAGGAATATGAAGAGCTCAAAAAATCTCTTGACATTATTCAAGAAACGCTGAAAAGTTTTATGGATCAAGTGTCGGCTAAACTAACGCCACTCTGGGAGATGATGGAAGAGTTCCGAAGATTTCGGGCTCAAAACGAGCAGGGAGAAAACCGGGTCGAGATTCTGGAGAAAAGACTGGACGATGTGGAACAGCAAGTAAGGATGAATAATGTCATTCTCACTGGAGTACCAATCAAGCCTCGAGCGAAGCTGAATTCAGCTGGAGCTAGCGCTGCTAATGCTAGCGCTAGCGTAGCTAGCAGTGCTAATACGGAGATCGACGCGTCGCTGGAACAGCAAATACATTCATATCTCACATCTAAAGGGATTTCCCTGGATCTCAATACCATCGAGACCTGCCACCTGCTCCCCAGGAGAAAGGAGACGGATAAACCAGCGATCCTCATCAGGTTTGTGAATCACAAACACAAGCTAGCTCTGATGAATCAACGCAAAAACCTGAAAGGTTCGGCTGCTTATCTGAACGACCATCTGACCAGAAGGAATGCTGAAATCTCAAAACATGCACGGCTTCTCAGGAAGCGTAAGCAGATTGAGAACACTTGGGTTAAAGGCTGCAGGATTTACGTCAAACCACTCGGTCCAGAGGACCGCACCAAGGTTATGGTTGTGAACACCATGAAGGACTTTGAGAAGTGCTTGATTACGGTCGTCTGAATCAACGTGGAGTAATAAATCAAAGAGCCAAATAATTTCAAGAAATATGACACCTGGAATCTTCACTTTCTCCATAAGTCTGACGTCACCTGAATAGCAGCAGAGTTCTGACCTGCAGACAATTTGACCTCAACTTTCACCGCAGCTGATATCAGCTGAAGAAGGATATGGACCTGAATCTAATGTCTGCAGACATAACATCGAAGAGAACTATAAACTGTTTTGAACCCAGGAGATCAGCTGTTATCAGTAAAAGAAGAAATACCAACCTTGGACAATCGACAGATTGTGGACCCTTTTTATTTTTTTCCTTACAGCATTACCTTATTATAAAAAAAAAAAAAAAAAAAAAATTAAAAAAGTAAAACAAATGATTAATCACTTATTGAAAATTGTTAAATTGATTGACTTTTGATGATATTACTTCACTAGCTCCTAAAATTGATAAAATGATTCAAAAATCTTTCCTAATGTAGCATAACTTTGCACATGTTTTTAACTTTTGATACTTGATGAAATTTTGCTATGATAACTCCTGAAACAGTGTTGCGTCTATTTTACTGATATAGTATTATGTTTTAAAGCATATGAATGACTTTTAAAAGTAACATAATTTGCATATATTTCAGATGCTGCATTTGCCATGTTGTTTTCTAAAATAGTTATTTTTGACATAGTACTTAAGTAATTTCATCTTTGGCACGTGCTTTATTGATACCTTATGATTCTTAATTCTGTCTGATAAAACCTAGGAACCGGATATTGATAAATCATGTAATAAAATGGTTATAGTATAACGGGGTGGGATTATATAAGTTCGCTTCTTTCCACTCCCTTTCAAGCAATTTTTATTAATTATGTCTAATTATCCTAAGTTTGATTAGTTACTGTATGAATGTATAACTGATGATTATATTGCTTTTGTGTGTATTACTCCTATTGGATTGCTTGAAATAAACCATTTCAAATAAAAAAAAATCAAATGTTTTATGTTTTATACTTTCCTCTGATTTATTTATAGAAAACTGCATCAAAGTAATTTCTTGGTCTGAACACGTCTTTATTGTCGTCTAACTGTAAACTCCAATTCAAACATGCTGACAAAACAAGGACAGATTTCCTAGAGATTTCCTAATTCTGCTTCCATGTGATCACATGAAAACAGTCCAATGTTTTGGATTCTTCTTCTTCTATATCATTGACATTAAAGCTGCAGCTCTGTCACCAGGAAACAACATGTGACAGATCCCAGTTTTTGGTGGAACACGTCTCTGTAATGCTACAGACGCTGCTAAAACACAGTGGATTTCATTCTGTTCTATGTAGAAAAGACTGTTTGATTCATGTCTGATTAATTCATCTTGGAGTATTTATCCTCCACGTCTAGAAGTCCGCTCCGTGAAAATCCTGTCCGACTTTAAAGCGGTCCGTGTTTCCATGGTGACAGAGGGAACAGCTGGTTAGCATCTTTCTAACTTGACTGAACTGAGGGTTGGGGCTTCCAGCACAGAACCAACCTGAGAGCAAATGAACATTCAAATCCTCCACAAGCTAAACCCCATCAGCGTTGGATTGCTGCTGACAGACAGACTTCATTGATGGCATCTTCCGTTCTGGACCTGACGTTTAGCACACCATAGCTGGATTCCAGAGCGCTTTATCAAAGCGCCTTAAGCCCGTTTGGACTCTGGCGCTCCACGCGCTGATGAATAGTGGCGTTTGGAGGAAGTGCGGCTGCGCAGTCCGTCACTGAACACCGTCACTGCCTGGACCTCTTTCTGGGTCCTAGTGCCCTAAAGGTTACAGCTCCTGGTTCCACAAGAAAAAAGTCCATTCTAGAGGCCACTCTGACGTCATCATCATCAAAGACAGCGTTACCTAGCAACCATACCAAGACCATAGCAGCTATAGAGGGAAACACAACAAACCATCAACGGCGGTTAAAGCAGTCAGACGTTTGTTCTGCAGCTCAGCAAAAATCTCTGCTTTAGGTTTTGGGGAGAAAAACAAAGGAAAACACACGGAGAAGGATTCTGCAGAGGAAATCCCAAGTTCTATTGGTAAGTCAGCGTCCTGGAAACATGCTTTGTTGGTTCTGAAGTGGCATGAATGCAGACTAAGATTGGTTTGTTTCCTTGGATTCTTCAGATTGATTCAAGCTGTAAATGTTGTCAGCATAAAGCAAGTTTGGACTGAACTAAAGCAGAAAGTGGCTTTGAAGATGGTCAGGAGAAATGAGGGCTTTTTTCAGGAATTCTTGGAAGAGGAGGACTTCTCCAAACAACCAGAATCTAGGAGGAGGTTTTTTCAGCATTGAGATCAGGATTTAGCATGAGCTTCAATCCCATTTTGGTTCAATCCAAATGTTTACCGTCATATTCAGGAGTTCAACTCTGAAAGCCACCATGACATCATAGACATCAAAGACCCTGTTACCTAGCAACCAAACACAACAAACTGTAGACTATTCAAACTGGACATTTTGGGGCAACAATTCTTTTCTAACTCAAGTTTTTATGAAAAATCCAAATGATGGAAACAGATTGTGTAAAGGAAATGAGGATCTATTGGTGAGTCACAGTCCTGGAAACATGAGTTGTGCTCTGATGAAGACGCCTGATCCAAATGTGGATTTTTGAAATGTTCTTCATGAGATTCAAACTGATTGAAGCTTTGAATTAAAGGTGTCAACACATTTCTGCATTGGATTCATTCTGTTTCAGTGTCTAAGGTTGGTTTTGTGGCAGAAACCAAGTTTTTGTTGAACAGTAGCGTTTGAAAAAGCAGAAAGTGGCTTTGAAGATGGTCAGGAGAACTTCTTTGAAGAGGAGGACTTCTCCAAACAACCACAACCTTAGAGGAAGTTTTCTGAGCATTCATAGAATGCTTTTACAATGACTCATCATTTTCCACAAGAAGCTAATGAGTTTTTCCAAATGCATGCTGGATATTCTGAGTTCTAGCTTGGAAAGCACTTTGTGGGATTTCCCTGGAAAACCTGCTTTATCAATCATTTTGGTCTCTTTTTCTTCTTCTAAGTTCCAGCTTGGTGAGTGTGCAGGTCGCCATGGCAACCACTGTCCAGGTCAAAGGGAGGACCACGGCCATCCAGTCTCCAGGCTTTTGGATTGATTTGGATTTGATAAACATTTGTTTCCCACATTTTAATAGTAGAATTCAACACGGGACATATAGTGGATTGTAAGAATAGGAACAAAAACAGCAACAACAAAATAATCCTCCTCCCCTTAAAACATGCATTTGACTCTGAACAAGTCTAAACCAAATCCAAGCAAAGACCAGCGCTGGGGCTCCTGCTAGTTTCTTTTAGAAGAGCCTGCCTCTTCAAAACATAGAATGTTCAACAACTAGAGCTAAAAATGTCTGTTGGTAGATTTCTGGATGTTGGCTGTATCCCAGCGAGCAAGGCCAAGTCAGCCCCATATGGTTTCAAAGTGGACAGAAAATGTTTTTAGGAGTTTCTAGAATGTTCAACAACTAGAGCTGAATGAAACTAGTGCATGAAATGACAAAGAACTTCCTGTATGAAAGGAATCTCATGATGGCTTCCACCTGTCTCTTTGCTTTTCCTTTCTTTTTTGGGTTTCTCCTCTTTGGGAGGTTACACAAAACTGCACTTTAACCCAGAAGGAAACAACAACCGCTCCACAATCCCTGAATCCCCTACAGCCTTTATCGAAACATTTACATTGACCATTATCACACATTTGATTGCATTTTCTCAGAAAAACAAGCACAACTTCCCGTTTGTTTGTGTGTGAAATGATTCCAAAAAGCCATGTGTCATCCTGGAGGGACTGGTTTCTCATCAATGCAGACCACCAAGTTTCTCTGGTTTCTGACTATTTGCTGGCTGGTAGGCCTTTTGGGATTTTTGTCAGGGAAAGAAGTGAACCTGGGCTCCAAATATTGGAAGACACTGATCTAAAAGTACTAGGACATCTGGAGAAAGCTCTAGTTCTGCTCCAACGCAGTCCAAAGCACTGAAGATAGATGGAGTTGGATTTGGGAGAGGACTGAGCTCATTCAGATGAAGAAAGAACAAGTCAACAGATGAAGAAGATTTCAGGAAGTTTCCCATTCAACAAGTTCAAGTTTCCAGAGAGCTAGTTTAGCATCCGTGTTCTGGACCAAACCACTGTCCCTCTGAAGGTCCAGACACAGAGAGGCCCAGAGTGACCCCCATTTCTCCTTTTTGCTCTCTCCAGTGGCTGACTCCGCCCCTTAGGACGTCCCCCTGTGTGGATCAGTGGTCAGTGGGTTGGAACCTGCTGCAAATGCAGGCTCTGGTTCTAACTGCTGGATCAGAAGTGGAATGTGAGCTGTAGTGGTGTGTCTGCAGCTGGATGTGGAACACATGAGGGAGGGGTCAAAGGTCAATCTTTCTTCCAGACAAATGTTGTCAGTCTATTCTCCAACAATGCTCCAACATCTTCAAAGGTTTTTGGTCCCAAATCCAGAGTGGAGCTGGTAGGACGTGATCATTTCAGCCTCAGATTTGGGATCTGTCATCTCTCTGCCACCGTGACACCGAGTGATGAGTTCATGCTCCAAAGCGGCCCGATCGCTGGCTTTAGGGACTATTCCAAAAGCTTTCAATGATGGCGGGGAATGAACATTAGGAACAGATGACGGCTTGAAATGTCTGCTGTTGGTTTCTGATCCAGACAGAAATTCAATCAAATGTCTGTGAATCCATGATTTCCTTAGAATCTTTGACTCTAGATTCAGATCCATCTGGTTCAAAGGATGAAACTGCAGCTAAAAGTCTTTCAAAAGTCCAAAAACTCAAAGATGAAACAGAAAGTTCCTAGAAAGTCAAATGAAAAACATGACCCAACTCCCAATGTTAAAGTGCAGAGGATAGCACAGGGGTTACATTGGCAATAGCGTGAAGGTTTTGCTTAGTAGCCCACACTGGATGAAACTCATTACACCCTCATGTGACGTGTGCATTTACTGTAAACATTACTGCAAATACTTCTATTTGTCATAGCCATAACAATGTTTAGTAGATGGATTCCACTCATTTTATCATTAAATTTCCTTTATTTTCTGATCAGTGTATGACTTAATATTAGAAGTGAGTTCGGTATATTTCTAATTATTAGAATTGTTTTATTCCATTATTTTATGGCTTTAAATAAACCAATCAAAACAATGACTACAGCATCACTAACTGTGTTTGTGTTGATGTTTCTTGTCTAAACACTCTGCTGTTGTGTCTTTTGAGCGTCAGCATAAATAAGAAAACCTGTCTGAAGTTTTTGTTCAACACGTGAGTTCATGTCAGAGTGTCACACCATAAAGAAAAGTTAAAGTATGAACATGGATAGAAGATTTTCTAATGTGTATAGTTCATTTGTTTCTTCTGTGTTAGTTTCTTTCTACCGGGCACAAGATGTCTTTTAGACGACTAATATACGTCTACTGTAGATCTACTGGATGTGTCAGAAAACTCTACTTTCTTATTCTACTAAAGGTCTACCATTAGTGTTCTGAAGGACATCAGCATTGAGGTCTACATCTACTTGTAGTCATCCCATTGTTGGATAGTTTTAGATTTCTATCTGCTTTCTGAATTGTTTTTAGGACAGGAATCTGCATCCATAAACTATAAGATAGATGTTTGAGTTAGTTTCTGACTGACTAAAAAGTTAGTGACAGCCACGCTTTACCGATATTATGTAAAACTATTTAATGATTATAAATAATAAGCTAGCAATTACTTTATTGATCAGGAATGTGTAGCAAAGATTTCTGTATTAATGTGTTGATGTGTTTATCACAGCTAGAAGGACGGAAACCCAAGTGCAGAGAGGAATCAGGCTGAGACTCAGGAATGCGCTTTGGAGCGATTTAATACTAACAGAAAGCGCCACAAGGTGGGATCACGAAAACACAAAAACTCCTCATGAGAGGGAAAACTGCCAAGGGAAAAAGGAAACAACTAAGCTACGACAAAAAGTCCAAAGGACAAACAGACCTCAGTGACAGCAGAGCATGAAAACCACAGACCTAACAGGAACACATCGACACTGAGGACTGAGTAACATCAACTTAAATAGACATGACTGCAAAGTGTAGGCTTCACTAAGAGGACCAGACAGGGAAGGGAGGGGCCATCCAGGAGGAGCAACAGCTGAGCTGCAAAACACAGAGGCAGTCAGGAAACAGAACTAGAAGAACACCACACTGTCAGTGTTCTGAAGATGATCAATAGGAACTATACATTGTTACACAAAGTGTGTTTCATATCAATGTTAACTGAAATAATGTGAGAATGATATCTGAGGATAATCAATAAACACTATTTTGTTACTTGATAAAGAATCTGAACTTGATCTGATAAGGACTGGATTATGACAACTGTTTAAAACTATAGATATAAAACACAATAGTGGTGGATTTTATACTCTTCATTCTTCACACTCCCTTTCAACAACAAATTAAACTCCATTTGACTTTATTTGAAAATCATTAAATGAAATGAATCTAATGTGTCGTAAGGGTTTGAGTAGTAACACTGTTCAGAAAATGGATTCCTCTTATTTCATCTTTATTATAATTTCTTTATCTTTTAATAAATATTTGAATATTTTTAATACTTGACAAAAACTATTAAAAATGGGAAAATTTGAAAAAAATTGAAAAGTTCACAATTCACACAATTCATGTTAACGCAACAAACAGAGGAAGTCTCTGGTCCAGGGGGTATTCCAGGAAGCATGTTTAAACTCCCCTGACTTTAAGCCTGAACTCTGGCTGAAATCCGCCTGGACTTGCTTACTCTGGGTATGTCGGTTCCAAAAGACCGGATATGAGTTGGCGTAATTACGCTCATCCAAGTCTGCTTCTGACCTTTTGCTTTTGCCTTTATATGTTCAACATTTAACAGCGAGAAAGTCAGAGTTGGTAATGTTTTTGGACAGTTTCACCTCTTTCTCTGAGTTGATGTTTGTGGAGGTCAAAGGTCAGACCGGGCAGTTTTCTACTCTAGAAACTTGGAAGAGGAAGGTTTCAACGCTGCAGAAGTCAACCAAACAGCAGCAGGAACTGGATTTTTCTAAAAAAAATTCAATAACCTTGCCATGAATGCATGGAGGAAATGCAGAAACACAGCTGACATGTAAACTGTCCAGAACTGTTTGACTGCTCTGCCTTCTTTATTTCAGCTTCACATGCTAAAAATAGTCCAACCATAGAGGCTCATTGTTCCCCTTATGCTGATTTTGTTTCAAAAACAAATGAGGAGTTTGGTTACATTTGCATAAAAACTAACAAGTTTTAAGGCAAAAGCAGAACTTTCAGGCTCAGCACCATTTTTAGAAAGCCCAAACATCATAACAACACAAGAACTGATACCAACTGTTAAACACGGAAGAGGAGGGACCATGTTTTGGCTCCTTTCTAACTCAATTTTCAACAAACAACAAAAACTCAAGTCTTTATCTTAATTCTGAAAATGTGTGAAGGTTGACGGCGCTCTAATGCAGAGCTTTGAGTGGGAGAGAGGAGAGAAGCAGGGCTGTCCTCTGAGCGGCACCCTATATGTTCCAGCCAGCAGAATGTATGTTGACAGGAAGATGTGAGGCCACGCCCACAGCAGGAGGAGCTGCAGGTTCTAACAGGAAGCCTGTGAGAAACAGCATCTGCAGCTGAAGGAAAGCAAACAGTGTTTTCTGTAACTGTATTGTTGCTCTGTCATCTCTTCTGTGAGGACCCTCCTCTTCATCACAGATGAAGCTCCGCCCACAAGCGTCTACGTTTGTTCTACAACCTTCTGCAGGTTCTGATCTGCTTCTTTCTGATTGGTCAGAACCTTCAGACCCAGAATCCTTTGCTTTCTTCCCAGAATTGCTGGTTCTGAAACTTCCTTCAGTTTCTTCTTCACTTCCTGTCAGTGCAGCACTCCCACTGCATCAGGATGAAGAGGATCCACCCTCATCTTCATCCTGTCTTCATGGATCCAGAGTCTGCAGGACAATCTGCAAACATCCTGCAGCATCTGAGAGGCAGATCACCTCCAAGAAGACTTCTGCATCAACATGTCAATCACTCTGAACCCCTGCCCCCTTCCATCACATCTGCCGTGTTCAGAAATCAGAGATGAATCCTGATCAAACCCTCAAAGCCCAGAGCATTCTGGGAAATCATCTACACCTTCAATTCAGATGAAATGATTGGATCAGAGTTTTTGTGAAATTACTTTGTTTCAGTTCATAAAAATGAGAGAAAGGTTTGAATCCAGAACCTGATTGGATCCAGAACTGAGACCAGGAGCTGAGATATTAAGACTAAAGAGGAAAGATCAACATGAAGTTTCATCTTCTTTGCATCTTCCTCACAAACAGCAGCTCAGTGAGGAAGAGGAGCTGCCGGGTCAGAGGTCATGTGATCAAGTAACAGTAACGTTCAGGTGAAAGGCTGAAGCTGATTGGTCCAACATAGAACCCTCAGCAGAATCAACACAACATGAGGAAGTGATGAGTTCCTAAAGCAAAGCAGAAGAGGAAGAAGCAGAATCTCTGATCTGAGCTGCAGCTGCTTCACACGGTGAGAAAAGACGACTTCAGACCTTTAGGAACATCTACTTTGTTTCTTTGTTTGTTGAACTTGATTTTCACTCACTTGACTGTTTGTCTCTGAATATTTATAAAATATCTTCTTCTTTCTCTACAAACTCTCATCTCTCTGTTGTTGAAAGATTTGTTCTGATTACTGATCAAAAACTGCGAATCAATTCTCACTTATTGATCAGTTTCTGTTTCACTGATTTATGAAGAAAATGGAAACAAATTATGTTTTTATTGTAGATTTTCACCGAATAAACAGTTGATGTTTAGAGAAGTGAAAATGCTGACTCATCAAAGTGGTTCAGATCAGCTGACTGCTGCTTCCTGTCAGAACTTCACAGAATCCAGACAGAAGAAAGAGTTTCAGTAACAGTTTATATTAAGATTCCTTAACAAGCTTTGTTAACACATTAACAAGCATTATAAATGAATTTATAGGGTGTTAGTAAGACATTTATTAGTACAATAAGTCTAATAAGGTTAATTAAATTACTTAGTTAACACACTTACAAGAATTATTGTTAAGATATTTTTAAGATGCTAATCTCACATTTATTGATATTATAGGTGCTTAACAAATGTGTCAGTGTTAATAAGCCTAATAAGATTTATTAACAACCTTTGTTAACTAATTAAGAAGTATTATTATTGTTTGGTTTCTAGTAAGACATTTTTTAGCATTATAGATGTCTCACCCAAAGCTTAGTATTAATAAGCTTAATAAGTTTGATTAACTAACTTAAAAAATCAATAGGCTTCATGAATGTGTAAGATGCTAGTAAGATATTTATTAGCAAATACCTTAAAGTGTTAATAAGATTTATTAACATCTAAAGTCAGACCATTGTCTTTAAAGTCCATATTACTAAACTGCTTATAAGCTTTACAAATGTATTCATAAACTTTGTTAACAGTTTATTAATTGTTTTGCAGCACCTCAACTAAAGTGAGAAACGTTTTTACCACAAACAACCACAAAGCATAAAGATTGTAAAAATAACTTTATAAGATTAAAACACACTAAACATAAAAAAGTCGGTAACGCTTCCTTTTACAGTACAGTACTTACAGTGTACTTAAGTGGTATTTACATGGTACTTATAGTGTAACTACTGGGTACTTTCAGGGTACTTACATGGTACTTTTTATGGAATTTACTGGGTACTTACAGTGTGTTTACATGGTACTTTCTGTGGGACTTTACTGGGTACTTACATGGTACTTTTTGCGTCTACTCTGTACTTACATGGTACTTACTGTGTATTTATATGGTACTATTTGGTTCATACCTATGTGGTACATACTGGGTATTTATAATATTCTTACTGGGTATTTACATTTTGTGCAAAGGTGTCTTTTATGGTACTTACCACATGTCAGAACAAGGTAAGTACAAATAAAGTACCTTGACCTTTAGGTCTGCACTCGCTGCATGTTTCATGGTATTTACCATGAATTTACCACAGAAACTACCCCTTAAGTACACTGAAACTGTAACTGTAAAAGAAAGTCAGCCCTATT
Organism: Oryzias sinensis; assembly: GCA_037389245.1. Classification (NCBI taxonomy): domain Eukaryota; kingdom Metazoa; phylum Chordata; class Actinopteri; order Beloniformes; family Adrianichthyidae; genus Oryzias; species Oryzias sinensis. The sequence continues at coordinate 407 of JAUDJI010000255.1, read as the reverse complement.
TCCACTCAACTACATGGTACTTTCAGTAGTAAATGCTGGGTATGTACACGTATTACCTTCCTGTACAGTGTACATACACACTAGGTCTTCTGACCTCACCACATGAGACAATGCTAACCTGTTGGTAAGGGTAAAGTAACTACATTGTAAAAAAATATATACTGGCCTGATTACTTCTTGTAACATGAGGCAAGTTTAAAGAGAAACAAGACAGCAGTAAAAACAACAATCTTTAATATGATACGTGTCTGCAGCATACAAAGTCTCATCACAATGAAATAGGTTTTAAGTACAAAACAGTACAAAGGAGAATTCCAAAAAACACATTATTGGCCTGAGGGTTGTGCTTTTTGTCCATCCAAATTCTTTCAGCAGAGTTTGGTAACGGTGCAGGACTTCTTCAGGGT
>JAUDJI010000254.1:0-16387 GCA_037389245.1 Oryzias sinensis | reverse complement strand
TGTGTCTTGTCTGCCCTGTCTGTATATAAGTCTTGTCTCTGCCTTCCTCTTGTGCTGGTCCATTAACGTCCTTAACGTCTGCAATGTCTCTAACGTCTTTATCGGCTCTTCCCTTCTGCCATGATCATGTTTTGCCCACAGTAAGTTTAGTTTTGTTTTCCTGCTCAGCAGCGTCTTTTGTTATTTAGAATAAACCCCTTGCCTTGGAACTTTGTGCTCCCGTCTCTGCATTTTGGGTCCTTCATGCCCCCAGCCCCCCAAACCTGACACTGTGCAAGAATTTCAGCAGAACGAGGCACTGAATCATGTTTTATAAAGCTTTATTAGGATAGCTTGTTACTCATCATCTGACTTGCATTGCTGGAAAACAGTTAATCGCAGCCTTTAGTTTCAGGATTTAATCTCAAACTTATTATAATGTTATCTACTTATTATTATTATTAAACAGTTCAATAGACATGCATTAAGTTGAAGGTTACAAATATCCTCAGATATGCTCCACAGTTAGCCCAAAAAAATCAGAGTGTGCGTTATTAAGTAATGAGATATGTTGTGTGGACTTATACTCATTAAATAATAGGGTAAATTTGACATTTTGCACTTTTAAAATTCAGTGGTATGAGAAAGCTTGGGCACCACTGGATAATTTTCAAGATTTTTCTAAATAAATCAATCAATTTCATCAATTTCAGATAAATATATCATATAGCAGATTAACACAGTGATGTTTGAGAAGTTAAATGAAGTTTATTGGATTTAAAGAAACTGTGCAATAATTACGTAAACAAAAATAGGCAGGCGCATAAATTTGGGCACCCTTGTTTTATTGATTTGACTACCTTTAGCAATAACTATTGGAACACAAAATTTGTTTTATAAGCTCATTGACCCTTGACCTATATACACATGTGAAGCCAATCATGAGACGAGGTATTTAAGGTGTCCAAGAGCAAGTTTTTCTCCTCTTTGCATCTTCTCTGAACAATGTCAACATGGGAACCTCAAAACAGCCGTCAGATGACCTGAAAACAAAGATTGTTCAACATCATAGTTTAGGTGAAGGATACAAAAAGCTTGCTAAGAGATTTCAGCTGTCAATTTCCACTGTGAGGAATATAGTCACGAAAATGGAAGACCACAGGCACAGTTCAAGCAAAGGCCCGGAGTGGCCGGCCCAGAAAAATCTCAGATAGGTAGAGGTGAAGGATGGTGAGAACAACCAAACTCAACCCACAGACCAGCTCCAAAGACCTACAACGTGATCTGGCTGCAGATGGTGTAACTGTGCATCGTTCAACCATTCAGCGCACTTTGCACAAGGAGATGCTGAATGGCTGCGCACATGCCACAAACAGAGTCGCTTGAGGTTTGCTGAAGCACATTTGGATAAACCGGCTTAATTTTGGAATAAGGCGCTGTGGCCAGATTAAACTAAAATGGAGTTCTTTGGACATAACAAGGGGCGGTATGCTCGGCGAAAAAAGAACACAGCCTTCCAAGACAAACACCTACTACCCACATTAAAATTTGGTGGCGGTTCCATCATGCTTTGCGGCTGTGTGGCCCGTGCAGGTACTGGAAATCTTGTCAAAGTTGAAGGTTGCATGGATTCCAGTCAGTATCAGCAGATTCTTACAAGCAATGTTCAAGAATTAGTGACAAAGTTGAAGTTGTGCCGGGTCTGGATTCTTCAACAAGACAATGACCCTAAACACTGCTCTAAATCTACAAAGGCATTCATGCAGAGGAACAAGTACAATGTTCTGGAATGGCCATCTCAGTCCCAAGACCTGAATATTATTGAAAATCTGTGGTGTGATCTAAAGCGGGCTGTCTATGCTCGGAAGCCATTAAATCTGACTGAACTGGAGATGTTTTGCAAAGAGGAACGGTCCAAAATACCTTCAACCAGAATCCAGGCTCTTATTGGAAGCTATAGGAAGCCATTGGAGGCTGTCATTCCTGCAAAAGGAGGATCAACTAAATATTGATGGCATGTTTCTGTTGGGGTACCCAAATTTACGCACCTGTCTATTTTTGTTTAAGTAATTATTGGACAGTTTCTTTAAATCCAATAAACTAATACAATTAAGTGTGCATCCGGTTGCAAAGATATTCCAGATAAGGATCTGCTGTAGCATACAGTACGTTATTGCTCTGAATTCATTGTAATTTTTGGGAAGAGTTCTTCTTGCAACTGAGTAGAAACAACAATGTGTCAGGGTCCGGCTTTTTTTGAAAGGGGTGCAAACGCCATAAATAAGTTGGGCCTAAATAAAACAGACAATAGAGATGATAAGCCAGGACCATGATACTTTCTCCAATAACTTTTTAGAATTGGTAATTTGGTAAATAATTAAAAAGAAAAAAAAAAACTGCACTGCAAAACATGCCAAACTTGACCAAACAAAAAAAGGGTTGTATCTCAGCATGCATAAAACAATTGTGGGTTCTCCAAAACAAAATAAGACACTGATGCTGCACAGGCCTAGGCATGCTAAAATTGGGAAGCACATTTGACCTCCAGCAGATCCTAAAGGACATCCACCCATTGGTGTAACTGGTACTAGAATGAAAACAGAAGTCACAGTTTTGAAAGAAAAACTCCAAAATGTTCTGTTTTAAAACACGTTTATTAAATATCAATCAAAATTAAAGGTGTTTTCATCCAGATTCCAAGGTATTTTTTTCTCTTAAGAGCTGGATTACCAAAGCACTTGTGCATCTGCTTCTGGTCTGGCCGTTTTGTGATATTTTTGGACCCTTTTTTGCCCACCAGTCAAAAAGTTTACCCACCTTTGGTCTAAACACATGTATATGCACATTTTGGGCCTGGAAGTTTCCACGATTGTTGTTGGTCTCCCAACGTAAGTATGGCGTCCCTTTTTATTCGTGGAAGTGCCAACCGCTTAAAAATAGATAAGGAGGAGAAATTAGTTATTGCAGATTGTGCTATGCCAGAAATGCAGTCTTTCACATATTGGATTAGATCTGTGAAATAAAAAAAACCTGCAGCAAGGTCTGCAAGATTTGCACTGCTTCTATGTTTCGCACCAAGTCTCTTCCAACTGGAGGTGGAGGCCATTCACTGGTATCGAGTAGCGCAGGTCCAGTGTGAACACCCGGGCTCAAGAATACACCTTTGTGCACTGATGAGGTCATGCAAGGCCCAGGGCCATAAAGAGGTTGACTTGTGCGGATGCAGAGGGTTTTTGTGCTATTCAGGCTTGTGGAGAGAGCACAGGTGCGCCTTGCTGTTCCCTTGTGGTTGATGCAGCCATCCTAAAGGACGCCATGAAAATGGAACGTGCGGTTGTCTTGTGTGGTAAGTGTATCCTTACTGACGGCACAAATGCTGCCCCTGTAGTGTGATGGCCAAATGTACGTGTAAGTGCCTGTAAGACGCCACCACAAACTTAACTGTGATAGGTCAACTTCTTAATTTCTAACAGTCAGGCTGCACACACTTATTAGTTGAAGAGCTTTAACAGGCCCCAGTTGGACAGTGGGCAGGGGTCGGTGAGTTAAAAAAAAAAACAACCCATATGACACGCCTGCGTCTCACCTATTTCACTCTTACCTACCCTTACATGTTAAGTGTTCACCTATTGCTTGCAGCATGCCCATAGAAAGAGATGTGCATGGACATTTTTGCTCGACTGGTTCAATGAGTTGTATATCTTGAAAATCTTGGCAGGCTTCTTAGATGCCCCTACAGATTTGTGTATTTTTACCCTGTAGACAGCCTGAATCCACCCCTAAGGGCAGTTGTAACTAAAGCATAATGAGTGGAGGATAGAAGGGTTTCTTAGAAAAGTACCAGTAGTAACAGCTCTGTTAAGGCATTTTTTTTCTTCCATTTTGTCTCTTACAGTTAAAGTATACCTAAAATGAACATTTTAGGGCTATTTCACTTTTCAAATGTAGAATTTGTGACTGCCAAACACTTTTTCGCCTCTCTGTATGTTTTTATGTTGTAGTTCCTGCCAGCAGTATACAATCATTGTCTTTTATTATCGTCACAAAAAGGTGATGTAGGAAGCAAGATTCAGAAGACTGGGCTTTTGACAGATACAGAAAGTTTATCATAATCTGAACAAAAATATTTTAACAAAGACGTGACAAAACAATAAAACAAAAAGATTACAAAACTTACAAAACTTAACTGAAAACCAGATACCTTAATCCTCTGATTACCTTAAAGGAACACAATAAAGAAAAAAGAAAAACAGAGTACAATACTCACAACTGAGAATGTTTGGTTTGTTTGTTTCTTGTCTATGAAGAGTCATTTTGTTTTTTGTCCTCGGTTGTGTCTGGTTGTTGATGTGTGTGTGGGACACCTATTATGGTCACATTACTTTTATAAAAAACGTCGAAAAAATATCAATTTACTATTTTCATTTATTTAAGAAAAAATTACATTTCTCATAATTTTTAACAGGACTGATTCATTAAAGCTAAACCTGACAGAAGATGATGGGGAAGGATGGACAGATGGATGGATCATCACCCCAGCAAAAATAAATGTAAGAGGAGGCCGAACCTGCATTTTCTATCATTTTGATCCTGTGGTTCACACCCATCTTTTTTTTTGCTGGGCTTTCAAAGCTGACCTAAAGTATGACAATAGCTTAGATGTGTGTCAAAAGCAAAAACCAACAGAAATGTTTCTCTATATATTTCTATATTTAAATATATTTTTAAAAAAAGCAATGATTCATGTATATTTTTCTAAAAGTACAAATTATACATATACAAAGCAATAAATGACTCTTCAAGTGTAGCAGATCGCTGGTCCAAAGTATCAAATTATGCGTATGTCAACATTTATCCAAGGTTGCTATGCACTCTATTAAAGCTATGCATTATATCTGATCATATTTTTGTTGATTTGTTTGACAGAATTTGGTACTGATGCTTACAATGTGTTTCATTTGAGATTAAAATATTGGCGAAAATTTCACACTCATTTTCAACAAAAACAGGATGAAAAACTACTTAGCCCTTGAAACAGTTGTCTAAGAATGTCTAAAACCCTTTTCAATATACATGTTTTTTATTTTTCAAACCACTATCATCTATAAAGTAACACAATTATTTTGTTACTAGAAGCTACTGGCTAATTGTTTTGGTATAATTCTGAATGAGACCTTGAAAGTGCTGCTGAGTGTTTTTCTTGGGTTGAAAAATGATGATGTAGCATTTAGGGAAAAAATACCACAGCAGGAAAGAGTACAGACTGGACAGTATAGCCAAAGCATTCATGGCATGGATGTACTTACCATGATAGAGCATGCTTACAGTGGCAAATGTGATCCAGGTGAGTATCAGCAAGAGGAGGCAGAATGTTATTGTTTTGGCTTCATTGTAGTTTTTTGGAAGGTTTTTTCCCATGTAAGAAAATATAAAACTAAGACAGCACAAAACAGATAGTAGAACGAAAGAGCTGGATGTTGCTTTGAGGTTAAGATCAAGATCACAGCCAAGGACAATGATGTCAGAGTACCAAAATGTATCACTGTATGGCTTTGGGGGGGCAATGGAATAGCCAGTGATGAGCAATAGAGCCTGAATGAAAAACGCCACAGTGATGATGAGCCAGTGTCCATGATACTTTGTCCAATAACTTAAGAGCTTTGGGAACTTTGCAGATATTTTGAAAATACAAACAATTTGAAATGAACGCACAACAAAACACGCCAGACAAACTGTATAAAACAACAGAAATGGTAAAAACCTCAAGGTGCAATAAGTTTCTGTGGGCTCACCAAAATAGAAAAACACACTAAGACTGCACAGACTGAGGCATCCTAAAATCAGGAAGCACATTGGACCTCCAGCAGATCGGACTACAGGTGTGTTGTAGTTGAGGGCAAAGAGAACAGACATGACTACAGTAAGGGCCACTAAGACCAAGGCCCCAACCATGATCACTATAGCAGCAGTGTCTGTAAATGGGATGTACTCCAGCAGCCGTATGGTACATGATGTACTTCCTTCTGCAGACCACTCTGCCTCCTTGCAGTTGATGCAGTTGTAAGGATCCTCTGTTTTGAACAAAAAAATAAAATAATTAATAAAATAATCGCTATAATCAGTCAGATTTCTGTGGCAAAAAATTGACCTGTATAGCCTGATTTCGTCAATTGTGCAATGTTTCATTTTCATTTTTTATCTCCTTCTTCTTTCTAACTGTTAGGTTGTTTCTGCCTGTAACAGTAAATTGTCAGGATTTGACTGTATTTAATTTGCTACTGTTGTTCAATAATTTTTTCTGTTCGGTTTATGTTTTGAAGCCCTTCTTCTTGTCACAACACAATTAACTATACATAATAACTGGACCGATTGAATTTGACGTCACCCATGGAAAATGGCTTATTTCTAACCAAATGAAGTCAATTCAGTCGCCATTTTTTGGCGATACAGACATTGCCATGTCGGAAGCAGAAATAGTCAGTAAGGAGTCCCATTCCGAGTCGATCTGTGATAACGTTTCTATGGCAGCCACTAACGTAAGTCAGGAGTGATCTTGTGGAAGGTCACACCCCTATCACTTGAAAACGAGCCCGGGAGAGTCTGTTCATCAAATGTTTTAAATGTTGGGAGTGGGGCCAGTAGGCACTATCTACTTTTATTGAGGCATCTGGTTGGTCAATTTATATGAGATGATATTTATATTATTTATTTTAGTTTTATAATAATCCGCCTAGGTTTTTTTTATACTTTTTGTTTACCGCTTTTATTTAACTCAAGTCTATTTTTAGTAGATATTTTTTACTCTCCATCTGTTTGTTTTCTTCAATGTTTCAGTCAATGTAATTTAAATTATGTTGTGTTCAAGTTAGCTAAAGTTTCATTGTATCAGATTACATTTTTCCTGCAATCCTTTTTAACTTTCTTCCACTAAAGTTCTACCATGAGCCCCATCCCTGGCCAATATTTCATAAATGAAGAAACGCTAAGCACAAAAAATTACAATACAAGCTTTACTTGTATAAAGTTTAGTCCATTGCTTCTACTTTAATCTCTGTAATCTATTTGTATGTCTAATCACTTACCTGTGCTGTTGATGTAAGTTCCATTTGGACAAATTGTACAACTGAAACAGCATGTGTGGATACCTTCTTGAATTTTTGCAAACCCCTCAGGACATGCTTGGGAACAAACAGACTCAGGCACCTATGTAGGACAAAATCAATTATGGAAATAGACACCAAAAATATTAATTTTGTTGATTATTGAAACTGTATTTAACCAATATATGTTTTTGAGAATAGTTTTTAAAACTTTGAAGATTTGTAACAAAAGCACATGATGGCTATAATGTAAAAAATGAAACAAAGAATAAAATAAATGCAAATAAAAAAATGAAAATAAAACAAGCACATACCTTTTCATCACCATGCCACTTTATTTTGGAGCTATTGATGAAGAATTTGAATGTTGGGTAAAAAGAGAAAAAGCCGACCTCCTCTGCATTACCACTGCTGTTCCAGAAAACTATAGCAACGGATCCAAACTTGGGATCACCATTGTCATCAAACTGAACTGTCTGGTTTAAAAGGGTAAAACTGGATCTCCTCAGTTCATGTAAAACCTGTCAGTGACACATAGTTTGCATTCTGAGTATTTTTATTTAACCACACCAAGATTTTTTCTAATTATAAACAGGTTATTGTGTACTAAAGACATTGAACTTCCTTGACTAATTTGTAACAATGCAATGATCTAAAAGTGATACAAGTTTGATTGAAAGGATGATGGACTTAAAACAATAGAATAAAAACCAAAAATGGAATGCTTCCTTACCATGTGTGGGTAAACTTTAATGCTCTTGTTGCAGCTGCCAGCTCCACACTGCAGCACTGCATGTAAGGCATGGGCAACGGCGTATACAGCAGAGTAAACAGGAAAATTAAAAGAGGGATCTGCTGTAATGATATCTTCAGCACTCAAGCTGCTGCAGTTACACATCTGGTTACATAATGGATCCTGCTCTGGATTTTCACACTGATTTTGAGCTTTGAAAGAATAAATAAAATCACTGAATCCTGGTATTGTGGTTTTTGGCTCTGCAACTCCAAGAACAGTCCCAATATTTCTGATTCCTGTTTTTTTAGGGAGCTCTTTGTGTAAAGACCAGGCATCTGCTGCTATCCACACCTTGTTGGTAACATTTTGTTGGATTGCAGAATTAATGACAGCTTCAGCTGTCCACTCAGCTGTAAACACAATAATAACATTTACTCGAAAATCAATGATCTGCTTGAACATTTTAGGGTAATCCGTGTCTGTATTAAGGCCTTTGGAGTATCCCAAGCAAATTTCACTGTTCCTTATCATTTTTAAAAATAGGGCATAGCCATCTCTTCCATAGTCATCATCAGCATAAAGAAAAGTCACCCAAGTCCATTTAAATTTTAGCAAAATTTCAAAAATCATTTTTATGACATCTTTATTAGGATGCACTGTTCGTAAGAAAGATGGAAAATTCTTTTTTCTGGAGAAGACTGAACTTGCAGCTCCATAACTAATCTGTAAAGAAAAACATAACGATGTTCAGGTGTCTGTATATTCATTTATGGGACTATTATTGTTGATAATAACTAAAACAATTAAGAATAAAATACAACAGCAAACGTACCAATGGAACGAGGTCCTTCATGAACAGCGGTGCAACAGTCAGTGTTGCTGTGCTTGTGTATGTGCCCACTATTGCAATCACTTTTGAGAAGTTTACAGATTCTTTCCATGGTTGAATCGAACCAACAGACATCAGGCTGAAAATACCTGGAAAATTCTTTGTGTCTGAGCAGTGGTCAAATATTTCATAGCCAACAGTCACATTGGGTAGTAGACTGGTAGAATTATTGATTTCCTCTACAGAGTATCTCATCATCTGAAACCTCCGGTAACTTGACAGTGTAAAAGGATTACTGCAGTCATAAGAAATAAACAAAGGAACCACATAGTCACAATTAAAATCATTTTAAAATTATATATATTTTTTGGCATCTCACATTTTTTATCATGCTGATTATGTACTGACATTTCAATATATTGAATTATTTTGAGGAGATCATGTTTGATCTTACTGATCTGTATTAAAAATGAGATGCAAACCCACCTGGAGCAGACGACGGCTTCTGGGATGTTTCGATAATGAGCAACACTTGCATAATGAATATCAAAAAGTCCTCCAAGCAGATAGTCCCCTTGCAGGTTAAACTCAGAGTTAGCGATGCTTTCAGTCTCTGCATGCAGAAAACACAAAAGAACAAAAAACTCTTTGTGGAACATTGTTCCTGTTTATTATTCTGCCTTGGACTTCTGAGAGACACCAGTGATGGTTAAGCTTTAGAGAGCAGTTTCACAACCTAGTGATGGATGAGGTGTCATACACATATTGGCAGTGGTTTGAAGGAGAATTTACAAATCAGTATGCAAAAAAGTTCTTGTGCATATGATACAATGCTGTTTGTACTTGAAGGAATAGTAAAGATAATCCACAGCATTACTACACAGGTTAGTGGTTATGGCTTCAAATGATCAAATTGAACACTTAAAAAGATTCAGTTAATTTTATTTTTATATATATATAATTTTTTATATAATTTAAATATAAATGGTAACCTTAAATGTGTTCAAACAATCTTATGGCAGCTTGAATTATTTAACAAATCAATTAAATCCCTTTATGCATTTGACCAATCAGATGGACGCCTTTACATCATTGACTAATCAGACGGAGCCTTTTATCTTAGATGTGTTAGGATCATTTGGAGTGCACTTAAGTTATGTTGACTCTTATATAAATTAAACTGTTGCAGTGAAATAGAAATTATGTTTGTTTTGCTTTTTGTTCATGTATCATAAGTTAAATGGTTATCACAATATTGATCACTAATATCGCAAATCGCGAGGTTTCTTCATATCGTGCCGCCCTACTTTAAGTTGTCAAAGGTCTGTAGTTGCATAAGATCTTAAGTAATGAGACACAAATCAAAAGCTGACTTCTGGGGTTTATGTCAACATTTTCCTAATCCAAATAAGTTCTGCATGATTTGAACTTTGACCACATTGGCTTTTCAGAAGCACATTTTCTGTGGTTAGAAGGCAGGTAGAACATCATCTCGGCAAAGGTTCAAAATATCTGTCTCCCTAAACAAGTACACATAGGCTGACAGGTTGCATTGTGTTTGTTGATAAACAAAGCACTGTTTGTCTTGTTTTAATTCATTTTCTCTAGGCCATTGTTGTTTTCTTTATTGTCCTAATCCAACCTATTTTTTCTTGTACTTCAGAAATCAAGGTAATCTAATCTACATTACATCAATTGTTTTAAATCAGTTGTAAGTAAGCCATTTGCATCAAAGTATTGTGTAAATTGTAAGACTTTGGCCATGCAGGTGTACATGTCAGCCAAATTTTGCCCTCTTTCAGCTTTTTGTGCTGAAAAAAAAAGAGATTGTCACAGTTAGTGTTTGGCTTCACTGTGGTGCAGCGAAGAGGCCCCAGTTTGAGTTCCGGCTGGGCCCTTTGTGAGGGGTTTACCTGTTCTGTTCATCTGTGGTTTTCCTCTGGGCACTCTGGCTTCCTCGCACAATCTAAAAACATCCTAAAAATATAACCTCATAGGTTATTAGCAAAATGTTCCATTTGGTGTGATTATAAGTGTGTGTGATTGTTTCTCTGTGTTGCCCTGCGATGGGCTGACAACCCATGGAGGGTGTACCCCACCTTCACCCTTCAGGGGCTGGGTAAGCTCCAGTAGCCTTGTGACCCCAAACTAGAAGATGGTGGGGATGATGGATGGATATTGGATGATGGAGATGGATGGATGGATGGATGAATGAATGATGGATGGATGGATGGATGATGAATGGATGATGGATGGATGGATGGATGGATGGATGGATGGATGGATGGATGGATGGATGGATGGATGGATGGATGGTTGGCTCTTACATTCAGGCATACATTTTGAAAATATGGTGCTCAAGTTTCCATTTCTGTGACACTAAAGGACGTGTATGTGACAGAAAAAAAAATTAGATCATGTGCTAACATTCTGGAACTTTCTTTAGAACTATACTGCAAAGTGTCTGTGGGAAAAAGAGCTTTTTAATGAGTTGATCTGTTTGGGCTAACATCACCAAAAAATATATGTATTTAACCAATCTGTGCTAAGAATAGTTAGTTCAGTTGAGCTTGGTAAATTAAAAAAGATTTTAAAAAAAGGGTAAAAGAAAAAACTGACAGTGTCTGTTAATGTGTCACATAACTGCAAAAAAGTGACTGATGAAATGAATAAGTTTCTTTTCTGCTTTGATTAAATGTGAGTATGCAGGATTTGTATGGTAATTTTTTGTGTTCGTTTGCAAATCCACATGATTAAACACAAACCCTTATAAATGCTGACAACTGTAGCCCTAAAAAAACACTTGTTTTTGGGTTTCACAACCATTTGTAACATTTCATCCATCCCTCTTTTCAGGATAGGTGTTGGGGCAGCATTAGCAAATATGTTCAGACCTTACTCTCTACAGACAAAAATCTCCTATTCTAATCTCTGGTACTTGTATCAAAGATCTTTTGATTTTAACATGACCCAAAACTCCTCAACATAGATAAGCGTAGAATAATAATAGCCTGTAAACCAAGAACTTACTTTTTCACTCAGCTTCTTCCTCTCTACAACATAGTGATAACGTCACCACCTCACTGCTGCACCTGTCCTATGTTGTACAGCTCTTTCATTTTTACACTTTTCATTTTTTCATTTTATTTTTAAGACCCCAAGATACTAAAAAGTTCTCCACTTGTGGCAGGAGCTCTCTACCTACTCAAAGAGGGCAAATAGATAGTCCTTGGGGGCCAGGTATGAGAAATAGTCAGGGTTAAAAACGTTCATATTTTATGTTGAATTTCAAAATGGATTAATGGGTCAATCAATCAATCAATCAATCAATCAATCAATCAATCAATCGATCAATGACAGCACATACAAATGCACAAGTATTTTGCTTTTTACACACACATAGATTAGCCAACAAACTCCAGTTACAACTTGGAATGTTGTTTAAACTGATAAACCAATCAGCACCTTTCTTATTGTCAGCGTGTCACCTCTGTCAATAAAATTGCAAAATGTCACAATGATTATCTAAAGTGGTTACATGATCAAAACATCCATATAGCAGAAAACCACTTTGTAGTTTAAACACTAAGGTTTTGACAGGACTCGTAGTTTTCTCATCTGGTAAACGCCCCACAACTTAGATGAGCGTGAACCCCATTAAGGCTTCAGTGTTGGTCATTTTATTGTTTACACTGTGATCGAGTTATGGTCTGTGGTTGGATAATATACAAATGTGCCGTTAACCAAAGGCGTTTTACCAGTAGATGAAATTGTGTTTACAAGTTCATGACTTTATCTCTTCTTGTCATCAAAACAGTCCACAAATTCACAGTTCGTGTCTTACACAAATAACCACTGAATGATTATTGTTTTATTTATTACCGGTATTCAACCATGTGTAAAATTTGCAAGTCATTGACACTTCTGGGCCAATCAAGTTTGATCAATGTCAGCATGGTCTTCTAGAAAAGACCATGTGTTCGATGCACAGGAATCTAAACACTGTGGTGTGTTTACACCGTCTTTTTGCATTTTACAGTCTGTTTGTGTGCAAATCTTTCAGGAAACACCTGTGGGTTCTGGATTGTGGCTCAGGAAATCAAATTTATAACCCCAGTAGTCAACTCTGTAGGCTGTTTCTGACACTGGACTCGACACTTGCATGGGTGCACTCAACATTGTTGGGAAACAAAGAAAATGCAGTGCATTTGATTTTAACAAGTATATCAAAGTGCATTTTAAAGAAAAATCTTGCCTTCATGTTAAACAGACACAAAAGCTCTTATTAATAAACATCTACAAAGTATGACCACAAGAAGACACGTCTGTACTGTTTGAAGGGACACAGCATTTTAATATCATTTTATGTGGAAAAAAATACACATAAGTTATTAAAATCAAGTTTTTTTTTTTCAGCTGTAGCACAAGAAAATAACATGCAGTCCATGAAAAACATCAACTTTAATATCTAGAGAGTCCAATTTACCAGATCCATCTATTTCAGCTGAACGAGTTTAACACTTGAACATATCATGGTGTCTGAAAAGGCGATTAAATTAAACTTTTAACAAATTATGTTTCAAAATATCTGTGCTGTATATACACAAATCCATGTGATCTTCTGAAACACAAACTTTGTACAGGAAAATGTATTTTAACTCCTTTCTACAATATTGATTAAAGTTTAGCAAAGACAGATGCCCAGCATAATGGTAAGAACAGAAAAAAAAAATCACAAAGGTTCATGGAAAAAAATGTGATCACCACCAACTTCATCCATTTGATACATTAAAAGATCTCAACCTCTGTTCTCTTACGTTTCCTCTGCAAAACAAACAAAGAGAACAACAGTTTGCTTGGAATGACCATATATTCATCTTTTTTCTTTCTAAGTAAACACAGATATTGACAAAGAACAGGAGCTGGTCTAAACATGCCAAACAATTCTTGGAAACCCAAATTATGATTTGTTCCCCGCAGGAAAAACCTGCGTGCTGAAGTGTGACCTCAGCCTGACCACATTCTTGATTAAAGGGAATACTGACTTTCAATATTTCTGATTATTTGACTAACTGCTAGAGAAAGTATTTTAGAAACTTTTTTTTAAAGAGTTGCTGAGAAATATTCTGTGTATTTAAATCTACCATGGCACAAAGTAAAATGAACTAATTTAAGAAACATCGGTTAGTAAAGATGAAATAATTTTTCATTTATTAAGTGAATCATTTTGAGTGGGAGGGACGTTTAACATTCGCATGTGAAGAAGTATTTTAAGAAGTAAACTGTCTCCAGTTTTCTCTCAGTAAGCACAAAAAGAAACTGACTAAGACATTAAAAGTCTTATTTTCAGCGTATTTTAATGACACAAAATGAATGTATTCAATGTTATGAGTTTTAATCAAATTCCATCATATATTTAACAGTATTCTGTTAAACCTAAACGTTGATTAACGGTTAAATGTGGCAAATAGGAAGTAATGATACTACGATAATAACCAGAACTTAGCAGAATGGGCAGATGCACTGAAATCACAATCAATGTAAGAAACAGGAAATTACAAATTTTACAGCAACTTTTTCCCCTCAATCGTCTCTTTCTCCATGACCTCTTCTAACTAATGGGGCTAAAAAGGCAGAAAGCAGTGCAGTCTCACCTACTGCTGAGCAAATGGAATCTTAACAAAAAATAATAATAATAATATTGATAAAAATAATAATAAATTTCAATCAGCAAGGCAGTATTCCAAATTTTGATCCATTCTGCTCATTCCCCTTATCAACACGCTGGATCAAAACTTGGATTTACATGTTATCTTTTCCTGTTACTGTCCACCTTACGCAAGAACAAAATCAAATCTCTTCACCACTCCCCATTAGCTATGACTGATGATTTTCAAAATAAACAGATAGGAAAGACAAACTCGGGTTTTAACTAGCAAAGGTTTTCCCTGTGTCTTCCTTGCCTCTATATGTCCTCTTCCCATGCGTAAATGGAAGGTATCTGTACTTGATCATATGCTGTAAAGAAATCGAGAAAGAAAAATAAAGCATTAGTAAGTGACAGGATTGTACTAAAACATGTCATCAACTGTTGCTTTTCCAAAAAAAACAGCAAAGTTTGTCAATGAAATTGGTGACACATTCAAACATGTCAGGGTTTTACCTTAATTTGCCTCTTCATGGTGATGCAGAAGAGCATGATGAAGTACATTACGAGGATGGGCCAGAACACTGGCACATTGAAGGCCTCAAAAAATGTGCAAATCATGGCGATGACGATACCTTTTGTTGCGGAGTGCCTGGAAGGAAAACAAAAAAGGACTTAAAGGAGGAAACCCAACACAACTATCAGTCCTTGCAAACAAAAGTTAAATGTTCTTGAGAAAAGGGATTGTCAAACCACTTAAAGAGCCACTGAAATAAAAATGTAGTTTTCTGTGTTTTCAACACTTTTGTGGTATTTTCTACTAATGGAGGACATATGTTAAGAAATTTAAGCTTAAAATTGCATTTCTGAGTATTTCTTTCTTCAAATCGTAGTAGATCAGGAGTGGATGAAACAATGCCTTTTGAAAAAGAGCTTATTTGCCACATAAAAATACGGAGGGTGGGGCAGAAGTTCCCTGCTTTGAGCTTTCAGCCGTGGGTGGAGGACGGAGGCCGGGGTTGTCCTGTGCACAACTCAGAGGCAAATTTCTAAAAAATAAAATAAAAAAACTGCCGCTCTGCAGAAAATTTCCTAGAAAAAATCCTTTTGGCTAAAAAGGACGTACCAGTATTTTGTAAATAAAAAGACCCTGGGAACACTTTTACAATAGATCAAAAGATGATCGGAGTTTAAAACCAACTAAACGTATTACTGGTAAGCAAAGCAACAGAGGAACCTATAATCCAGCAATACCTAAAAGTTCACATTATAGTTATTTGAAAAATTAAAAAAGGGTGCATTTTTTTGTTGTTTTGTTATAAGATGTGTAAAGAAAATCAACTACTGTGGTGAAGGTTTTATAATCCCTCTTAAAATGAAATTTCTCAATTTGATGCATTTTGGAAATCGAGTTATGTACATTACTAAATGTTTAAGTGATAACCTGTTCAAAACTAAAGCAAACATGAATCATTAATCAATTTTTATTTTGCTTAAGCTAAAAGATTATATATTCTTTCACAAGGACTCCGTATAACTCAGCCCTTCACCACTCATTTAAATCCACAAAGACCTTTCTTGTAATAATCTTGTCAGACCATGAGTCACATCCTACCAGAATTTGAATTCAGGCAACCTCCGAATGAAAGGGCGGAACTCTTCATTCTGCTTGGTAGGAAGGGATGGGCCGTCATCTGCAGGTGAAAACAGGACACAGACCGTCTGCGTTTACACGCTGCAGCAAAAGCTTCAGGTAACACAGAACATATCCAGAAGCCAGTGTAACTTTGCCAACTTGCCTTCTTCGAGCAAAGATGGGTCCACTTTTGGCGATAGAAATGCAATGAACAAGTTGAGATGGTAAATTCCCAAAGCGTATGTGACTATATACCAACCCTGGAAAGCAGCACAAAAACAAGTTTTCATTGTGAAGGACACAGAGTAGATAGCAAAGATGAAAAAAAACTCAAAAAGCATTCTACCAACTGAAAAAAAAAAAAAAACTGCTTGTATATTACTAAGCAAACACTAAAAATAGAAAGGAACAGGAAATACCTGCAGTATGTACACTCTGATCATGTAGACAGCAGTCAAAA
>JAUDJI010000253.1:0-16563 GCA_037389245.1 Oryzias sinensis | reverse complement strand
AACACAAAACATTTTGTACAGCCCAAATATTTTCAAAAACATCAAGTGCATGTGTGAGCCTATAAAAACCAAACTCGACGTTCAACCTTGCCACCAAAAGTCTTTTAAAAAGAAACAGGACATCGTCAGACCCAACTCCCCGTATCCGATTTTTCCTCGTCAACCATACCGCTAACTTGGCTTCACCGGAAAGAAAATTTAACAAAACATGGACTCTTCGCTTTCTGGCCAAATATTTTGGCCCATAAATGAAACACACAGATGAAAACTGTTCTCCCAGCCCCTCAAAAAAAGAACGAAGAAGAGAAAAAAGTCCAGTCAGACGTTGACACTGCAAAAAAAGATGTTCCACAGTTTCTGCAACAGAACAGAATGGACACCCATCCCCCGCGCCAGGATTAAGGTGCACCAGATATCTGTTTGTGGCTATGATCCCGTGTACGACCCTCCACTGGAGGTCACCTACCCGTTTCTCAACAGGAGCTTTGTACAGGGATCTCCAACAGCCCCTCGGGGTAGACCCCGTGCCAAACAACTCAGCCCACCTCGACACTCTGACGTCCATTAAGGAGCGCAAGTTCAAAACTTTAACACATAAAAAATATAAAGACTTCTTCCCAATCGTTTCAAAGGTTCCTATTTGAGGAGTAGTCCAGGACAGGAGTTTAGTTCCGTCCTCCTGCCATCCCTCGCAGGCCGGAGAAACCTTCAGAGGAGGAAAGATGAAATCAACACCATCCACCCACTGGCTAGATGCAGTAGGATCCATCACGTAGGCTTGATAGGACACAGGAAAGGAGAGACAAATCTCCTTCACAAAATTTTCCAGTGTTCTGAGAGATCGTATTCCAGTAAAAGCAGAAAGCTCAGGAACAGGAGTCTGTAGGAGATGTCCAAGCTTCACACAGCCTGCATCTCTCAACTTCGACCTCATGGTAGCAGAAACCAGAATCCGTGAGTTGAAGAGGTCGTTTCCAAAAATGGGTTCTTCGAACAGCCATATTCCAGGTGTTGAAACCATTTCCCTTTTGCAGAGCAACAGTCGCCAGGCTTGTAGGACAGAGCAGTAGAAAGGTGAAAGTCCAGTCAGGTCCAAGGTATGAAGCTGGGGCAGAAACAAATGTTTGTCAAATCCATAACCCCCAGCTTTCCTCAGCAGCACACATGCAGTATCCAACCACGGCAGTCCAAAACCGTGGAGCAGACGCTGCGCTGTCCGCAGTCTAAAGGCGGCTACACGGGCTGAAATATCAATAAGTCCCTGACCGCCCTCCTCAACCGGCAGGTAGAGAACGGCAGCTCTTAGCCAATGATGACCAGACCAAAAGAAATCCACCACGGTCTTTTGAAGTGCAGTGATGAGGCTTGCAGGAGGAGGTAACACCATCATACTATGCCAAAGTGTCGAGGCAACCAAGTTATTGACAACAAGAACTCTACCCCTGAAGGAAAGCTGAAGCAGCAGGTATTTCCATTTAGACAGTCTGGCACACACTCTCTCCATGACACCCTCCCAATTCTTTTTCTGAAAAACGTCACTGCCCAAATAAACTCCTAAAAACTTCATCCCCTCCGTTCCCCAATTAAGATTCCCAGGCAAAAGAGGCAATGTGGAGCCCGACCAACGTCCCAACAATAGAGCGGTGCTCTTACCCCAGTTCACCTTAGCCGAAGAAGCCCTTTGGAAAAGATCCAGAACAATACACAGAGAATCAATATCAGCCTGATGTCGAACAAAAACCGTTACGTCATCTGCATATGCAGACACCACAAGAGACGGTTTGTGGGACATTTCTGGTAACATCAATCCTATAAGCCGAGTACGTAGCCTATGGAGAAAAGGTTCAATAGCAATAGCATAAAGTTGTCCGGAAAGGGGACATCCCTGTCTAATCCCTCTCTGAACCATAACAGGTCTGCTCAGTCCGCCACCAATCTTGACTAAACAAAAAGCCTCCTTATACAAAAGAGCCAACAAAGACGTAAAAAACTCTCCAAAACCAAAAGCTCTCAAAGCAGAAAATAAATAAGAATGATCAACTCTATCGAAAGCCTTCTCCTGATCCAAGGATAATAGTCCAACTGAGGTGTCACAGTGTTTGCAAACATCAAATAAATCACGTACAAGAAAAAGATTGTCCATAATAGATCGGTCAGGCACACAATAGGACTGATCTCTGTGAATGATTACACCTAAAACATTCTTAAGTCTATTGGACAGGACCTTAGAAAGCAACTTATAGTCTGTACAGAGCAAAGCAAGCGGTCTCCAGTTTTTCAGAAGAGTCAAGTCCCCTGTCTTAGGAAGAAGAGAGAGAACAGCATGACGGCATGAGAAAGGTAACAATCCAGTCTTTGAGCAATCCTTGAACACCTCTAGTAGATCCGGGCCCAGGCACTTCCAGAAGTGTTTATAAAAATCCGCCGGCAGCCCATCCAAACCAGGAGACTTCCCGAGCGCCATCTGACCCACAGCAGCAGTCAATTCCTCCATGCAGATTGTAGAGTCCAAAAGATCCCTGTCTGCGTCACTCAGCCGTGGGAGTCCCTCCATCAGCTGATCCACACAGTCGCTATCGCAGTCCTCTTTTCCGAATAAGCCGCTATAAAAATCCACCGCAAGAGTTCTCATGGCAGCCGGACTCGTAGTAACAGTCCCATCAAGAAGGCGCAGACAGACCATCTGTTTCTTCCTAGAAACAGATTTCTCCAGGTTGAAAAAGAACGACGTGGGAGCATCCATGTCTCTGATGGTGGTAAACCGAGCTCGAACTAAAGCTCCCTTAGCCCTTTCACGGAGAAATGAACTCAGTTCACCCCGTCTGCTCTTAAGTAATTGTCCTTGTGAAGCACTATGAGTTGAACAAGTGTTTTCTAGCCCAGAAATTTCTTTTTCCAAAGCAGATATTGCTCTCTTAGTTGTAACTGTGGAATGGCTCGTATACTGCTGACAGAAAACCCGTATTTGTGCTTTACCCACCTCCCACCACTGGCTAACAGAAACAAAATCAGATCTTCTACATCTCCAAAGCTCCCAAAAAAACTCAAATTTCTCACAAAAAACTCTATCCAGTAGAAGTTTCACATTGAAATGCCAGTATGAACTTCCTTTTGAAGAAGATCCAAGGTGTAATTCTACGGTTATCAAATGATGATCACTAAATGCAATTGGATGAATGGAACATCCATAAACCCTGTTTCTAAAACTGTCTGTGATATAAAATCTGTCCAGTCTAGCGAGGCTCATCAACTTTCCACCCACAGTCCTGGCCCACGTGTATTGTCTGGTTTGGGGATTATTAAGCCGCCACACATCAACCAAAGAAAAGTCAGAAACGATCTTTGATAAAACCGAGGATGACTGGAAATGAGGTTCTGCACCTGTTCTATCCAAAGTAAAATCCAACGTGCAATTCCAGTCACCGCCCATCACTATAACATCCCCTGGATCACAGTTTTTCAAAAAAACCTCTAAAGTGAGGAAAAAAGGGATTCTGTGGGCACCTTTTGCAGGTGCATAAAAATTAATCAAACAAAAGTTAAACCCGTTCAGTTCAACCCTCACAGCAAGGAACCTGCCTGCGGCCACCTCACTAACGGATAAGATATTAAAACTCAGCCTAGGCGAAAAAAGAATCGTCACCCCAGCAGAGAAAACTGTACCATGTGAAAAAACAGACTGACCCCTCCACCACAAAGCCCATTCTGCCTCAGATGTCACATCACTATGTGTCTCCTGTAAAAACAAAACATCCAAAGACTTATCCTCAAAAATATCTTTAATAATCGCCCTCTTTTCCGGATCCCTCCCACCATTAATGTTTAAAGAGCCTGCCTTAAATGTAAACATAGAGTGAAGAAGAAAAAAGGAAGGAAATAACAGTAAAAAGATCATCCACACACACACAGTCATACTACGTCAGTGTTTCAATCTTTTTCCTCATTTTCAACCTTCTGGAGCTTTTACCCTTCAAAGCCTTCAACTGTTTGCGAATGGTAGTCACATGTTTCTTCAATCGAAACCGTTTCTTCTCATCAAGTGTATTAAAGTCAACCAATTTCTGCAAGGTCAGTGACGTGAGAATGAATTTCTCCAAATCTGGAAAATAATCAGCTACCTTAACTGATCTACCAAACGAATCATCTAGGAAGTGATTAATTTCCTCAAGTGAATAAAGGTCATCGGACGATATCTGGGACTCTGCCAGAGAGACACAGTCAGAGTCTGAATCCAGCTCCATGTCTGTGGTGACAGGAGGAGGAATCACAGCAGAACAATCACCAGTAACAGCAGACTGCCCATCTTCACACCCAACCCCTTCCTCAGTCACCTCTGTGCCCATTTTATCACAATTAGAGCGGTCAAAACCACAACCAACATTCTCCATCCCAACACCCTCACCACCTTCAGACTCCTCCTCAAGCTGTGAGGCAGGAGCAACATTAATGCCTCTAACATTAACCTCACTAGTGCTGCTCTGAGCAGCTTCAGTGCTGCAACCTTCACCAGGATCTGTATCATTTAAAAGGGCAGGGCCCCCCACACCCACCGAGTCCGCAGCGGCAAGCCCCTGCTCCACCTGAGCGGCCGGAGCGGCCTCATCAGGCTGCCCTTCAGCCGCCCTGTGAGGGCAGGCGGCGCGCTTATGCCCAGCGTTTCCACACTCAAAGCACTTCAGATTCCCCGTGCTGGCGTAGACCAAATAATTGCCATCCCCGTGTTTCACGCGGAAGGACACGTCTAGAGTCTGAGCAGAAGAGCTCAGAAACATGAACACCTGTCTGCGGAAGGACTGAACATGCTTCAGCTTCTCACTCCTGCATCCTAAACCCACAGGTCGGAAACCACTGGCAAACTTCCCATAACGCTGCAGCTCTTTCTCTAGAGCTTCGTTGGGAATGAACGGGGGAACACCTGAAACAATGACCCGCGTCGACGGGACCGCGAGCGGGGACACCTGCAGGAACTCCCCGCCCACAGTGACGCCACACGCGATCAAGTCGGACACCAAACGCTCCTCCGTCAGAAAAACTATCACTCCTTTGTTCATCCGAGAAGCATAAGTGATGTTAGCGTGACCAACTAAGTCCCCCACAGCAAGGAGAATTGTTTCCACAGACACCTGCGGGTCGGGCTGGACGCGGACCCCATGCCTCAGGGACAAGGACGGCGTCTGAGACGCCATCCCGGCGAGGCGGGTGAACCGCTGATCCCCCAAACTCACCAGTGAAAGACACTTAAAGTCAGTAAATCACTCCAAATAGAAACCGAAAAAATGAGCACTGAACCACACAAACTTTCTGTCAAACTCTCAAACTCACTCACCCACACCGTCCATGCAGCCGCCACCACCAATCTCCCAGCATGCAGTACAGAGAGAGAGAGAGACAGAGAGACAGAGAGACAGAGAGACAGAGAGACAGAGAGACAGAGACAGAGACAGAGACAGAGACAGAGACAGACAGACCCAAGAACATGTCCAGAAGGACAAAGACTCCTCCCTCCCACCTCCTGACACCACAGAGGGAGGCAACAGTCTGATGGAGAACCACAAGAACCTGGAAGGAGAACGGCAGCAGTGAACGGCAGCAAGAACAGTCCTCCCTTTTGGGGGAGATCTCCTCACTCACAGAGACCCTCAAGAAGAAGGAGGAGGAGGAGAAAATGATGCTTTCAAAGACCTTGATGGACAAATTCAATCAGATCAAAGAGGAGATTGAAAACCTGCAGAAACCAAAACCCAAGAAGAAATCTGGGATGCAGAGATTCCTTCAGTTTTTCCAAAGATCTGAAAGACAGAATTGATCCAAACTGGATTGATTTTGGTTCTTTGAGTTTTTCTACATTTGACAGAAACCAAAGTGGGAGGAGTCATCTTTATGAGGTCCATCAGAATTCATCAGAATTTTTTATGGTCTTATAATCTTCATACGCCGTCATTAAAATCTCAGACTCCGTCTCACTGAAGTGTAGCGCCTTCTCTCTTTTTTTCTCGTTTCCATGGTGACTCAGGAAATCGGCGATCCATTGAGAATGTCTTGGATCTTCCCTCAGCGTTGGAGTCTGGTCCTGCATTTGGCTCATCCTGGTATACCGTAACAAAGCCTCTTTTCTGCGCTGCAGAATCAGCTGATTCAAGGTGATTACGTAATCACGTCCCTACTGTGCAGCGCTGCATCTCAGTGTGAGGCTGCTTTCTCCACATAAGAATCTGCTGGGATTGTGTCAACTCTTGAATAGTTACTGGAATAAAAAGAATGTAAACACCTGAGATATAACCCCTGTGTCAAAGCACGTGTGTTTTTTTCAGAACTTATGTCAGTAAGCTTTAGACTTTATTTGTTTAGAAAACTTAAAATCCAACATTATTCTGCATTTCCGAGCAATACAACATTGCTCCCAAGTGCATTTTTATTACATTCTGCTATATTTATAAAGATTGTGAGTCAGCCATCTTAGACGTTGCAAATAAAAAAGGAGAGAAAATGAACAGGACTACCAGCACTGTAAAACACAATGATCATATATCAATAGACTGAAAGATCATATTTCGCCTCAATAATAAAATAATAATAAAGTGTAAAATTCATTAAAATACAACATTGTGCATTTTTATTTCCACTGTTCTTGTTATTTGCAGTGAGGAGGCCATTTGATATATTTGGTTCTTTACTGCACTGATTATCTAAGTTATTACATTGGAGTAAATTATTATAATTATTATTAATTATTATTATCAAATTGAAATTTTCCTTAAAGTAAATACAGAAACAAGTTAAAGTAATTACAGAAACATATAAGCAACCTTTCTCCTCTTGACTTCATCATGCGCTAGCATGCTAGCTCGTTAGCTTGCTAACTTGTCCAAATTGTGGTTAGCTTATTAAAAAAACTGAAGAACAATCTTCAACTCACCAGGATATCTCTTTAAACACAACTCTGTTCTAAAATCTTTAGAATACTCCTTCAGTGTCCATTCATGCAAAGTTCCTATTTCTGTATGTTTTCCAGAAGCACACTGATGTCCTCTCATCTCACTGTGTCGTCACAGATGGAAAAAAAACCTTGAGAAATATGGAGTGATATTTCTGCCACCACGTTACACACCAAACTTTCTAAGTTGCAAGAGAAAATAATAAATATTTGCTTTTTAATAACTTTTTATTCTTCTTACTTTTTTTGCTTTCAAAAGTTTTTTTTTTTTGCGTTTGCAAAATGCATGTTTTTGCATGCGTTGTGTCAAATCTTGCTTTTGTCCTATCTTTGATTTTGCTGACCACTTTGAGCGCAACATAGTGTGATATGACAGCCACTGCCAGCGCCAAAAAAGTTTTCGTTTGCGTTGTGTGTCATCTCACTTTTTTCTATCTTTGATTTTGCTGAGTTAAGTTTCAGTTTAGTATTCAGTTTTCAGATTAGTTTGTAAACATTTTCAGGAACGAGGAGAGATCTTTTAGCGGTAACGATGTCCCCACATTAGACAAAAACTCTCTCACTCAGGACAGAGGTTGCAGAAATGGAGAGATACCTCTTTGCCAATTTTGCAATGTGCTTATAGCTGGTCCCATTGGTTCTTCCCAATTCAAGAGGGTTAGCATCAAGAGGGATACATCCTGTTGCTCTGTATTTGGTAACCTTTACCTTTATCTCCTCCAAAATAGCAGACTTATTTTCCACCGGCAACTGAAAGACTTTGCCAAACAGTTCAGTCATTACTAATTACAGACAATCCGGTGATGACGTTTTAAATGGATTAGCAGATTAGATGTTTTACCGCGGCATACGCGATCTCCGTGAAACAATGTCTGCACACGGTGTTCGACTTATCCAACAGTCTTTTCCCTTCATGGATGCTTACAACAAATCAAAAGTGTTCACACTGCCGCACCCCCATTCTCTCCGGCTGCACGCGCTCTTTTCCTGTCCCTTACACAAACGCGCGCGTGGGCCCAATACATTCCCCAACAGTGGTTACAGACGATCCCGGCTCCAATGCCTTCTTAAAAATGGGAAGATTGTTATTGTGCTGGCTCCTTTGTGAAAATAGATTTATTAATGAAAAAAGAGCTCCGCTGTTGACAACACTGTTGTTGACATCCATGTTAACGTAAGCTACTTCCGCAAACAACGAGTGACGTCATTCGACGTTGAGTACTCTTCTGCGCATGCGGGTCAACTCTGGGTCGTTTCACGGTCACACTGGCTACGTTCACACTGCATGGCTTAATGCTCAATTCGGATTTTTTGAAAAAATCTGATTTGTTTGCTAGACCGTTCACATTTTCAAGTAAATCCGAACTTTTGTGATCTCCAGTGTGACCGTGACACGACCCAAACGAGACCTGCATGCGCAGAAGCCAGAAGAATACTCAACGGTGAACGACTTGTTGTTTGCGGAGCAAACGTTAACAATGGATGTCAACAACAGTGTTGTCAAAAGCGGAGCTCTTTTTGTAATATTAAATTTATTTTCACGAAGGAGCAGCACAATTACAATATTCTCATTTTAAAAAGGCAATGGAGTCGGGATGGTCTGTACCCACTGTTGTGGAAAGGAAATGTGCATGTGTTGGGGCCGTGCGCCCGCGTGTGCAAGCGCGTGCCGCGATAGAGAATAGGGGGGGGGGGCAGTGTGGGCGCGCATTCATGTTGTGTGTTACGGAGGAAGGAGGACGGTAAAAGAAGGTTTCCCCCAGAATACATCCTATGGACTCTTTATTTACCCGTTCTGGAGAATCTAAGGATCAGAACAGGGAGGAGGAGGAGCATCGCCTCGGGTCCCCCGCGCTTCTGAGCACGGTCGGAAAGGGGAGAAAGAAAAAAAAAGTTATCGCAGGAAAGGTTCAACACCACGCTCTGCCATATCTGGAAATTTTTTCAAAAACCGCCCAGTTGCGATAAGAGCCCTGGAGTTTGGCCTGAAAAGAGCGATCACCCCAAATATTAATCCAATCAGTGACCTGCTTCCCTTCCACTGACTGGTCTCAGCAGCATCGTCCACCATGGTTGATGTTTACGTTCTCGTTCCCGCCTACTTCAACGCAAAATGATGACGTTGCTAGACCACTGTGTGTGTGTCAATCAGCGGTGACTGATGGGAGAGAGGGGGCGGAGTCTACCTGTGGGTGTTTGTGTGTGTGCGTCATCGCAGAAGTTAGGAGAAGCTGGCTGTGCCTGTTGGTCAAGCTGTAACCGTTCTGAGATACAGAAACATCAATAAAGAGCTGCTTGACAACCGGCCGCCTAAGGAGCTTCCTTGCAGTCACTACACTGGTGTCAGAAGTGATTTCGGACGCGGGGCTAGCTAGCTTGGAAGCCCTGCCAGGGGAGCTGCAGTAGAGAGATTTGGTAACCTTTACCTTTATCTCCTCCAAAATAGCAGACTTATTTTCCACCGGCAACTGAAAGACTTTGCCAAACAGTTCAGTCATTACTAATTACAGACAATCCGGTGATGACGTTTTAAATGGATTAGCAGATTAGATGTTTTACCGCGGCATACGCGATCTCCGTGAAACAATGTCGGCACACGGTGTTCGACTTATCCAACAGTCTTTTCCCTTCATGGATGCTTACAACAAATCAAAAGTGTTCCAACACAGGAGAGTGTAAGGAGATGGGTGGGTCCTCAAGTTCTGGTATTGCGTCTGCATTAGCCATAGTGCTTTAGTTGACATGCTAACTGTCCGTCACCTAATGGCGTCGTGGCGAAAACTCGCAGTTAACATTAGTTCCGTCTTGGCGCAAAGTTAATACATTGGGGGGAACAAAAACAAAAAAATGTATAAAATTTAAAAACCAAGACGGTACAAAGGTGAACCGAACCGAAAGTGCCATACCGAAATGTTCTGGTACAACTACGTATTACTTGACCTAACAAAGTATATACTGCAGTCATTACTTTTGTTTAAATGTTTATTCAATTTTCACTGATCACATTAAAAGTGTTCAAGTTTGCTGTATTTTTTAATGACAAGGTTCATGGCATTAAAAAGGCCATCAACTCCACAACACATATAACTATCCAACGGCCACCTACTCACTCTAAGCTGACTCACTTTGTACCTGTCACTGACCAAACTGTCCAAGAGACCATCACCCGTCTGAGCTGGTCTACATGCTGCCTTGATGTGTTACCCACTAGATTTCTAAAGTCTCTCCTGAACAGTGTGTTGCCACCAATTACTCAAATAGTTAACATGTCTCTTCAATCTGGAATATTTCCAGAGGCCTTAAAAACTGCAGTCATTAAACCTCTCCTGAAGAAGAGCGGTCTTGATCCCACTGTACCAAATAATTACAGACCTATCTCTAATCTGCCATTTTAGGAAAAGTCCTTGAAAAAGTTGTCTACCAACAGCTCACTGACTTTCTCTTATTAAACAATTCATTTGATGTTTTCCAGTCAGGTTTTAGACCCCATCATAGCACAGAAACTGCTCTTATCAAGGTAACCAACGACATCCGCCTGAACACTGATGATGGCAAAGTCTCTGTCTTAATCCTGCTAGACCTGAGCGCTGCCTTTGATACTGTTGATCATGGGATCCTTTTACACAGACTCCTAGACTGGGTTGGCATCTCTGGATCTGCCCTAAATTGGCTCAAGTCTTATCTAGAAGACAGGAAATACTTTGTTGAAATTGGGAGTTGCTTCTCAGACTACATGGCCTTGACTTGTGGTGTGCCCCAGGGATCGATCCTGGGACCCCTTCTGTTCAACCTCTACATGCTGCCACTAGGGCAGTTAATACGCAGTAATAACATTTCTTATCACAACTATGCAGATGATACTCAGATCTATGTGTCACTGACAACAGGTGAATATGGGCCGGTGGATTCACTCAGCCGCTGCCTCCAACAGATCAGTGCGTGGATGCAGAACAACTTTCTCAAGCTAAACTCAAACAAGACCGAAGTTATTATTTTTGGCCCACAGAAACAAAGAGAAAGAGTCAGTGGCTACCTTCATTCTCTGTCTCTTAAACCCTCAAATCAAGTCAGAAATCTAGGGGTAATCATGGACTCTGACCTGAACTTTAACAGCCATATCAAGTCAGTAACATCAGCAGCATTTTACCATCTGAAAAACATTGCCAAAATCAAAAACATTATATCAAAGCCAGACTTGGAGATACTTATTCATGCATTTGTCTCCAGTAGGTTAGACTACTGTAACGGCCTGCTCACCGGCCTCTCCAAACGAGCTGTAAAACAGCTTCAGTGCATCCAGAATGCTGCTGCTGGAGTCCTGACCAGAACCAGGAAGTATGATCACATTAGTCCTGTGCTCAGGTCTCTGCACTGGCTCCCTGTACCTCAAAGAATAGACTTCAAAGCAGCTCTGCTTGTGTACAAGTCTCTCCATGGCCGAGCACCAAAGCCCATCTCTGACATGTTAGTGCCATATGAACCATCTCGTACTCTGAGGACCTCAGGGTCCGGCCACCTGTTGATTCCCAGAGTCAGAACTAAACAAGGGGAATCAGTGTTTCAATATTCTGCAGCTAAAATCTGGAACAGCCTCCCTGAAGTCGTAAGACAGGCCTATTCTGTGTTCATGTTCAAATCTAGACTTAAAACATTTCTGTTTAGCAGTGTATATGACTGAAAGGTCCTATCGGCACTTTTCTTTCCTTTTTCCTTCCTTTCTTTTTAAATCAATTTTCTAATTTTATCTTTTCTTTTGAAGAAAATTTTACGTTGATTATTTCTATGATGTATTGTGATTTGAATGCATTTATCTGTTTTGTAAAGCACCTTGAATTACTTTGTGTACGAATTGTGCTATACTAATAAACTTGCCTTGCCTTGCCTAAAATTAAAGATGTATAAAAAACATTTCAACCATAATGAAGACATTCAAGAATTAGCTCTAATGACTCAAAACAAACAACTCATTTCTATTTGCAGGTACATCTAAAACAATTCATTTTATAAAAAGGTTGTACATATTTTTTTAGCAGTAAAACTCTTTGTCTGATATCATTACACAAATATTCAAATGTATTGATCCATTACTTTTTTTGCTTTTTATGTAGAGAAAATGAAAACCTAAAAAAAAACTAATAGAAAGTAAGAGTATCATATTATTGCAATACATTTGTAGAAAACTTCATTTCTACACATTAAATACTCACTTGTGCCTCCCTCTAATGAAGTTACTTCATCAATATGGTATGGAGGCCATCAGATTTTTCCCTCATGTAAAATAAAGTCTTTGACTGTGGTGCAGAGGTTGAGGTGTCGACTTCTTATCAGAAAAGTTTAGAATTTAGAGTTCACACTAACTCCTTTATTACATTGTTTGTAAAGAGAAAGTCTTGTGAGTTCTCATGTGTGTCTGAAGACTACATCTGCAACTAAAGCTTGAATCACATTCTTTACAAAAAAAGGCTTTTCTCCTGTGTGAGTTCTCATGTGTGTTTTGAGACTATGTATTCGACTAAAACTTTTTTTACATTCTTTACAAGAAAAAGGCTTTTCTCCTGTGTGAATTCTCATGTGTGTTTTGAGACTAGATCTGCGACTAAAACTTTTCTCACATTCTTTACAAGGATATCGCTTATCTTTTGCATGGATTCTTGTGTGAATTCTGAACTGAGATTTGTTACTAAAGCTTTTACCACATTCTTTACAGATATAACATCTTTCATCAGACCCAGTTTCCATGTAGTCAGACGGGTTAGTAATTATTCTTGAGTTTTTACCAGACTTGATAGAGGAAAGTTTCTCTTCTTTTTGAGATTGTTTGTATTTCTTACCAAGATTTCTCTTCTTGGGATTTTTTCTAACATCAGAGTCACACTGACCTGCTGACATGTGAGAGCTGTCCACACTTTGGACATGACTTCTGTCCCTCCTCTTCCTCTGATCTCTGTTCTGTGGGTCTGTCTCTCTATCTGTAGTTGATGTTGATTCTTCATGTTGGTTTCCTTCTTCATCCTGACTATCAGTTACATTAAAGCTCTGCTGATTGTTTAGATCTGCTTCACTGTTCTCATCTTCCTCATAGGTAGGAATCTCCATCAAGGTATCAGTCTCCTGCTTCAGATCAAGCTGATCTTCATCCTGACTGATGCAGAGTTCCCCTGGTTCCTCTTTCATCTGTGGAGGTTCTGGTTCCTCCTGCTCCTCTTTGGTCTGTGGAGGTTCCTCTTTGGTCTGTGGACGTTCCGGTTCTTCCTGTTCCACTCTGAAGTTCCTCTGCTGGATGCAGAGATCTTCCTCTTTAGTCATCAAACACTGGGGGAGTTCTGCAGAAACACAAGTAGAGGCCATTTTATATGTTATAGTGACTGTATGCTAGGGGTGTAACAGTACACGTAGTTGGACCGAACCGTTTCGGTACGGCACTTTCGGTTCGGTACACGTTCGTACCGTTTTGGTTTTTCGGTTTGTTTATTTTTTCCCCGCAAGTGTATCAACTTTGCGTTGAGGTGGAATTAATGCTACTCGCGGTATTCCGCCGAGACTCTCACTGGTTTCTGCAATTGCTTGCCTGTAGGGGGGGGGGGCAAGTGCGTGTCGCGTGCAGTAAGACTGTGTGTGAGCGCGCGTTCAGTTTGTGTAGCTCAGTTATGGAGAACGGCAATAAGTCCACACGGGGAGGTGAACCCCGAAGGAAGATCCGCCTTCCACGGTCAGAAACGTCATTGCACTTCAGCTTCAACAGCTATCAGGTGATGGAGGTGACAGTGCGCGTGTCCACAGGATCAGCATGGCTAATGCTTAGCTTACGCTCTCCTTTAGAAATCACCTCCAGGACCGAGGTCTGGGGCCCCATCAATCGGGGTCAGAAACTTGTCTGTGGTGGTGTTGGTGGGTGTGTTTGTGTGTGAGTGTTAGCCTGGAGGTGATGCTGGCAGTGCGGATGGTAAAACTGTGTCAACATGGATGAGCTTGAAGATTTGATGCGAGAAATTGTAAAATAGAATGTGGCAAACCAAAAGTCTGCATCTGTCTGTAAAAATCCTCTGCTGTAAAGTTTGACAAATAAAATCACAACTGATTAATTACCATTTGCATGTGTTCATTTAGAGCGGTGGTCGGCAACCTGTGGCTCAGGAGATGCAGTTTCTTTAGGAGGAAAAACAAGACACAAACATTTTTACGGTTTTCCAGTGCTGTAAAAATGAGTAGAATAAATATTGTAACGTCCAACAGATACGTCACTTGCAGCGGGAGAAACGGGAACCAAGCTGTCAATTAGTTGAACTGTCAATCAACTGGCTGCACTGGAGAACTGTCCGTGTCCCGTACACCGCATGATTCGGAACAGTCTCAGGAGAGGAGGAGGCAGAAGGAGAAGCTGAAAGCACAGTCTTCTTTCCGGCATAACGAGCCCACTTATTTTGAACACACACCACATTGAACATTGCACATGTGTCATCAACCTCTCCCCCTCCCACACTTATGGTGCAACATAAAGAAACAACATAACAGGAAGAAGAAATTAAGATGGAACAACAAAACTGCCATATGAGAAGAAATATGGGCAAACAGAAACGCTCCTGCTGATCCCTAATTAGATCAGGACACCGCATCCCACAATCCCCTGCTGCTAACAGACCTAAAATGCACATGACCGCCACTACAATATTAAATTTCAACATTTCTGTCAACGAAGATTTGCGACATAGCCTGCAACACACGTTTCTACCAGCAGGGCTTTTTTTTTTACTTCTTTTTTTTTTTACTTTTTTACTTTTAGCCGACCGCTAGGCAGGTGGCTGATGTAAATGAACCACCATCACTTTGTCGTCTGTTTAGAACACGTGAAAATATTCCTGAAAAGCAAAGACCTGAACAACCCGCAACTGGAAGGTGCTGAGTGGCTGGAAAAGCTGCACTTTTTGGTGGATCACATGACTTTGACAAGCAACCAAAACCAGCCGAATGAAAATCTGCAGGCACCGCAAATGCTTGAAGCTGTTCTGTCATTCGAGCGCAGCTGACTGTCTTTGCAGAAATGTACAGCAAAAGAAGAGAAGATGCTGCTGCGTTTACACCCTTACACTGACTTGCTTGGCATTTGCTGTATTCATTTGATTTTATATATTTTACCTTTTCAAAAGGCTGTTCTTTTCTCTTTTATAAACGCAGGTTGCGTTTTATTGTACTCTGTTTAATTCCCAGAGGGGGCTCGTCTTGCACGTTCCATTTTATTGTTTTTCGTTCGAATCCTCAAAATAAAAATGACATCAAAAATCGGATTTCTTAATTACATTTCTTTAATTTTATCAAAGCAATGAAACATAATTTATTGATATTGTAATTTAGTTAAACTTGCACAACAGAGCAGTCACGTGACGCGTCGTTCTCCCAGAATGCACTGCAGGGCAAATAAATATTTAATCGTTAATGCTCATTATGTATTTGTAACAACTTAGTCATTTTAATAGTAGGATAATAAAGCTAATATAGATACATGTTGCATGTGTTGCCTTCATTATAAGACTTAAACAGGGCTTTTCATATTTTGCAGCTCTAGACATATTTGGGTTTTGTTTTTTTTGTCCAATTTGGCTCTTTCAACATTTTGGGTTGCCGACCCCTGTCCTAGAGTTCCAATCTCAAATCAGTGATTTCAACTGCTTGAATCTGCTGCTGTGAATCACAGCACGCTACAACTGAGTGAACTACAAATACATTTCAAAATTAAAAAGATGTTTCTTTCCTCTGACTTTTAATGAGAAGTGATCTCTTGAGGTGTAAATGGAGACACGGCAGGGAGACGGCTGCCAAGAGACTGTTGTCAACAAAGTGCAATATCTGAGGAAAAACCATTCTGTAAAAATAAATCATCTCTCTAAAACAAATGAATTTCTACATTTATATGGTAATGAAGACTTGTCAGAATATTCATGCTACAATCAATACTTTGTGAGAAAGTCAATATTCATTTAATTGTTTATATTTGATCAATAATAAAGATGCTCAATATCTCTAAAGATACTGAAGCTATTTTCACCAAACTTTCTGTACTAACTATCATGACCCTGTTGTCCTACTACAACAAAGATAACTGTATGTCAATTAAATACTTTTTCTTCAAATATGGATCATGATTGGTCCAAAATTCTTAATAGCTGTAAAAGATACCGTAACTAACAACGTAATGTTCTGATATAATCTTTTTTGTCAATACCCACAGTTTCATGGGCAAAATATCTTGATGGGATCAACGGTCGGATTTAAATTCAACCGTGTACATGGGCCCAGAAAGACTTTTTCTGATTAGAACAAACGTTCACATGGTCACACTTTTGGTCAGAATAAATCATTTGGGCATGCGCAGTAGTGTTGAAAATACCAGAAGAGGAAATGAGTCCCGGTGTAAACAATCTTCCAAACGTCCTTTATTATTGTTATGGTTATAATGAAGCACCTGTTAGATCATCATTTTATTTTTAATCCGTGTGGTCAGTAATTTTTTTGTAGTGGAACAGAGTCGGAAGAAGTCAGGGTTATGAGTGGGCTAACATGCGCTAACAACATTAGCCTTGTTTAAAAAACATAAAATCCATGCGGTAAATCCTGCAATCTGCATCTTGGCTGCA
>JAUDJI010000252.1:10000-16568 GCA_037389245.1 Oryzias sinensis | reverse complement strand
ACATGGGGGGCACAGCAAGACACGGGGGGCACAGTGAGACATGGGGGGACACAGTGAGACATGGGGGGACAAAGTGAGACATGGGGGGACAGTGAGATATGGGGGACACAGTGAGACATTTTTCATTGTCAGGGTTGCAGAGGGGGGGGGGCCCCTCCCGTCTTTCTGCAGGTCTTCTTCATCTCTGTCAGGAAAACTGCTACATAAACTAAACCCCAGAATAATGAAGTGGTGGAGCGGATCGGTTCTACGTTGGGTCAGCAGAACCGCTCTCACAGCCGCCTGAGCGCTCCAGCTCCTCCGGCAGACCGCTCACCTCTCGGATCAGGTCCTTCCTGATCTGGGTCTCCCTGTAGAGGTGCGGCAGAACCGATCCCAGCAGGCCGCGGATCAGAGACGGTTTGTTATGAGCTGCAGAGTTAAACATCACCAAGGCCACGCGGCGCACCGTGATGTCATCGTCCTGCAGGCTCTTCAGGAAGTCACCTGTCCAGAGGGAGAGGATTCATGCCTGTGCACAGTCAGCACCGTCCTGGCGCCCCACAGCTGTGACGGGGACTGAATCTCACCCATGCAGTCTCTCAGCAGGGCGTCTATGGGAGCAGGATGGTCAACAATGGTGAACTTGACAGCTGTCACCACCGTGCCGCGAACCACCGGAGAACCTGCAGGAACGGCAGAAGACGTTTCAGAAAAGGCTTCCAGCTGAGGCGTCTGCAGACGTCTGTCTCCACGCCGTCTGTCTCCACGCCGTTTGACTCCACGCCGCAGCAGCCAGGCCTCACATCTGTGATACTGATGAATGTGTGCTGGTTTTTGGGGAGATTCTGTGAGAAGTAAAGTCTGACATGTTGATGTGAGATCCTTGGAAAGATTTGTAATCCAAACCAGATTTTTGCCATCACTCTCCTTCCTAATCCTTTTGTTTTAGTTTGATTTCAGAATTATTCAAAGAATGACAAAAGCAGCCGCACCAAAACATCCCAGCCTTTTTTCAGGAGAAGAAACCCCAGTGTCAGTTTCATTCTGTAAATCAGTCTGTTAGCACTAAAGCCTGGAGGAGCTTTCTCAGTTTCCACAGAGATTTGGAATCAAAAGCACCGACAGGAATGGAGGAATGTGGTGAAGATTCATCCGTCTGTAGAAAGACATTCATCATTTTAATCGGACTTCTCTCCATGAATCAGAAGACCTGATGTGATGCAAAACTCCATCAGCTCTGTTCCCGCTCCACCACACGGAGTCTGGATCCTCTCCTCCCTTTCAGATCCTACAGCTCATCTGGAAACATCCGGTTCATGTTTTTGTGAAGCTCTGTGGAGTCGTCTCAGTTCCATTCATGTTCCAATCCTCTGTTTGGGCTTTTGGATGTTCTGACTCCACTTGTTCGGTTCCTTCCTGCTGATGCACTGGATCATTTTTAAACACCGTCTGTTTTTTTATAATCGAGTGTAAAACTTGGTTTTCACAAATCCTTTTCCTTCAACGTGAACCTTTATGCTGTCACTTTTCCTCTGAACCTTTGTCAGCTTTTTCCAGCTTTAGACTTGTTTTGAAAAGTTTTAGATTGTTAAAGGTCATTTGAGATTTTATCATTAATGTAAACAATTCAATCCCTTCACTTACTAATTCCCAAAGTTACTGTTTAATCCAGTTAATTTAACATCACCTTAAACGGAAAAAAACAAAAAAATGTCATAGAACTGGAACTAAGTTCAGCCATGAAGGGGTTAAACTGTTAAATCCCCTCCTTATTTAATTCAGTTTTACGTTTTCTGAGCCTTTCTAGGATCATCTTCAGCTAATTTAGTCTTTACTTGGACAGCTTTACTAAATAAGGACAAATGTATTTTTTAGTTTTATTAAGAATCTTTTAGATCTTTTCAATAAATGTTACATTTTTTGTTGGTTTGGATGTTCCTTTCTTGCCACTGTTTATTATTATGGGTTTTATTTTCTAGTTTAGGATCAGTTGCTACAGAGACAGTTTCTTCTTTTATCCTCCTTAAACTCGCAGACTATTCTCTGCTTTCCTTCGTTCTTTCGCTCTTCACCTGGACAGCAGGTAGAATCTGACCTCAGACCGGCTCAAAACCCTGAAGCATCATGGGAGCTGACCTACCAACTCGGAGCTGCTGCTTCAGTCTGGGCAGAAGCACGGCCGGGTCGACCAGCGTCAGTTTTCCCAAACACTCGGCCACCAGATTCCTGCTTCCCTCCTCCTGACACTCGCAGTGCTGGAACAGCAGAGACCAGATAGACTCCACATGGGGCGAGAGACTACAGGCTGGACTGGCACTGAACACAGGAGAGAGAGAAAAGGTTTGAGCTGAAAAACCTTCCAGTTTTCTTACTTTGATTCACACGCTAATAGAATTTTAGCGTCTCAGAGCTTTAGACCAGAGAACCTGCAGTTCAAAGGCCCGTCAGAGAACAAAGAACCGTCACTGGATCATGCTGGTTCTGCTCAACTGGAGCCTGAAAACTGAGCAAACGCACAGAAACTCTTTTCTTCTCTTTGAGCTCCTCAGACCACAGGATGAGAACCTGAAGGAGAACGCCGCTGCGCTTTGATCACACCTGATGACGTCTTTGAGGGAGTGCAGCAGCAGGTACTGCCTCCGCGGCTGAGCTGAGATCTCCTCTAACACGAAGGGCAGGTAGTCGCTCAGGCTGCCGACCGCCATGCCGCCTAACGCGCAGGAGGCGGCCGTCTTCACCTGCAGATCAGGATATGTTAGATCTGCAGAAGGAACCTAGAAAAACCATCAAACATCGACTCTGTGGACATAAAACGGATCAAACTAAATATAAAACAATGCGCTTGTGGAAAAAGAAGATGAGGAAGTTCTTTAGAAACTTTGATCTCCTGTGAAAAGTTATAAATTTAAAACATAAACGTGTGTGGTGAACAGGAAGTCTTCTGGTCACTTCCTGTTTTACGCAGCAGCCAGACGGAGAACTTCTACCAGGAAGCAGCGTCTCACCTCCTCACTGGTGGAGGAGAACGCCTCCAGGATGACTCCCTGGACCTCCTTGCACCCTCCCAGACTGCCGCTCCTCCCCACCTCCCCCAGACTCAGCAGAGCCAGGACACGTGCGGACTCGGGGGAGCCGGGATTCTTCACCTGAGGAGGGAAGAGGACACCTCCATGAGGCCTCAGGACCTCATGTTACAGAACAGAACCAGCTAAACGCGGTGTGGAAGCTGAAAAGGAGGAGCTGACTGCGCAGCTGCAGACGATCAAAGCTGCAAAAAGAGCAAGAATGTTTCATGTTCTCTCAGTAACAACATCCCCGCTGTCTGCAAAGACTGGACGGCTTTAGCTTGGACAGAACTTCAACATGAGCTTCAGCACGATGCAGACCTGCTGGATCAGACTGGCCACGGTGGCCGGCGATTCTTTGGGAGACGCCGAGGCCAGAGCTGCCACGCACCGCGCCGCAGAGACGTAGGACTGCCTGTGGAGGGCGCTGCTCTCCGGGGGCGGGCTCTGGAACGGCTCCATGAGAGCCTTCATCAGCTGACTGCAGACAGGAGGAAGACAGCGGCCGGTCAGAGACAGACCTGAAGACTACAGCAGCCACATGTGAGACTCCAGGACAGAACCTGGACGGGTTCTGCTCTCCTGGGTCAACATTACTCTACGTTCCTGTAGAGCAAAGGGTCCACGCTGGTTTCCTTAATAAACAGCTGATAAAATCCTGACGGGATTCCCTTACAGTCATCATGCTAGCATCCTAAAAAACATCAGTCATGCAAAGCAACTTTCATTTCCTCGGACCGACAGAAGTTTCTGCTTCTAATTCCCTTAAACTGCAGGATTCCTCTCACTAACCAAACACACGGCTGCTGATCCAGTAACAGCTGATTACAAAAGGATACAGGACGTTTGTGACGTCAGTCCTAAAAGTCCAACAACACCGACCACGGTTCTTCAGGTTCTCTCTCACCTGTAGCCCAGGCTGCTGGCCTTAGAAAGCACCAGAGACTGAAGGAAGTCCAGGATGGCGGCCAGAGCCCCGCCTTGAAGCAGCGGTGAGTGGATGAGTCTGAAGATCCAGGGCAGCACCAAGGAGCTGATCTTAGCCAAAGAGGAGGGACAGGCTTTGGACATGCAGGTCAGGAGGGCGATGGACACCTGAGCAGAGAGACAGACACCTGAGCAGAGAGACAGACACCTGAGCAGAGAGACAGACACCTGAACAAAGAGACAGACACCTGAGCAGAGAGACAGTCACCTGAGCAGAGAGACAGACAGCTGAGCAGAGAGACAGACAGCTGAGCAGAGAGACAGACAGCTGAGCAGAGGCTGCTTCTGAACCATTGAACTTCTGGTTCACGTACATTTTTTATGTAAATAAATGAGGATCTTATCATCTCATAAGTTTGATTTTCTGCTCTCGATTATTTTGAATTGCTAATATGTGAATAAGCAGAATTATAAACAGACTCTTTGTTTGCATCAAACCTGCAGACTTAAAGACCGTGTTTACTAATGATGAGCAGTCTCACAACTGGCACAATGCAAGGACATCATCCATGCAGACCTGTGATGTGTGCATGTCGCTCTCATCCACCAGGGGGGGCAGTTCATTGAGCATCGCCTCCAGGGCTGCGGGTTTGATGCTGGCAGCATGATGGGTGACGAGCGCAGTGAGGCACGCCAGCGTGCTGAGCTTCAGAGCTCGCTGGTTCTTCCGCAGGAATGACGCCAGCACAGACAGGGTCTCATCCAGGATGGAGGACAGGTCGATCTGTAGGGGTGGGGCTTCATGTGACCTTTAGACCTTCAGACTCTGTCAAACTCTGAGCTTGAAAAAGAATCACAAACCTTCAACGAGGAAGCAGCGATGAGGCTGAGTGTCCTGACTGCTGACAGTCTAGTTATCTCATTTTTTAACCGCTCCAGAAAGATCGCCAAAACTCCCTGTAGCTCCGCCCCCAGGTGGTCACCAAGATGACACACCAGGTGGCCCATGCACGATATGGCTCGCTCCTTTACTTCCTGGTCGATATCTGTGGCCTTCAGTCTCTTCATCGTTACGGAAAACACCTGGGGGGGGGGGGGGGCAGAGTTTTATTAAAAACAGAAAACACAATGAAGCACATCTGGACCCGAATCTGATTTAATCTAAGAACAACAAGGAAAAACAGCAGAAAGGAGCAAGACAGATGAACTCCACTAAAACGCCAAGTCAACAGAAACAAAGAAGGAGAGTCCAAGAAAAAGCAGGCACACACGCAGAAACAAACGCAGACGCAGACAAAGATGCAAACCTAGATGCATATAGATGCACAAATGCAGATGAAGACACCGACGCAGAGACCGATGCAGACGCAGACACAGATGCAGATGCAGACACAGACACCAATACTGATGTAGATGCAGATACTGACGCAGATACAGATGCAGACGCAGATGCAGATGTAGTCAAAGATAAAAATGCAGACGCAGACACAGGTGCAGTTGCAGATGTAGAAAGCTGTGAGCCCCGTACCTCCCTGATGAAGGGTTTGGGGTCGAACCTTCCAGGCGTGCTCGTCTGTCCCTGTGGCCGCATCACCCTGAGCAGCTGCTGCGTGACCAGCAGAGCCTCCGACATGATCTTGTAGAACGTGTCCTCCACGCATGCCAGGACTGCGGGCAGCAGCACCTGCAGGAACCACAGCGTTACGCCAGCAGAAGCACAGCCTGATCCAAGCGGCCCAGAAACCAGAAGGCAGGAATGATGAGAGTCTGCATCTTCTGCCCATGGTGGGAGACTTCACTGAAACTGATCAGGTTGATCTTTAAACAAAAACTACAAAGTTTGAACCTTTTCATTTACATTTCTATTCTGTTTGACGGGAACAATGAAAGCAGAAATGCCTGAGTTTCCCAGCTGCATAATATAGAGATAAAATGCATTTGAAAGCAGAGAGCGTCGCTGAGGTCTGAAGAACCTGCATGTGAGGCTGAAAGGCCTGAGGAGGATGGGAAATGAGGAGAACATGAAGAAAGCAGAGAGCATCGATCTTCATGTTGGAGGAGGCAGATCTGTCCGTCAGGGAGAAGAGGATCCCTGGAGGACAGAGGAGGGAATGGAAAAACAGAGAAAATCATGTGTTTCCTCTGAAAGAACATCTCTGAAGACTCCTGTGTTTTGAGTGTGGAGGTACCAGGAACCAGAGCGGGTATGTGCTCCTCCAGAGCTCCAGGAACGGTGTGGGCCAGCTCAGAGAGCAAACCGAAGCAGCCCTGCCGGGATTTGATGCTCTTGTCCTTCAGCTGCCTGTGAAGAACTTTCACGATCCCAGGAACCTGCAGGAGAACATCCTCAGTGAAGACGGTCAGAAACTCCTCCAGGAGATGAAGGCCAGAGCCAGAACCTGTTTCCTCAGCAAGGTGACCGCCGGCTCCTCCTCCCTGACCCCGCTACGGACAGCATCTGCAGCGATGAGTCCTGGGTGGCTTGAACCCACGCGACTTTGTCTCAGCAGCGTGGAAAAAGCTGCAAAGACGTCCGCCCGGACGTTCTCCTCACGCTCCTTGAAGCGGGCCAGCAGGGCGGGGCAGATGGTGGA
>JAUDJI010000252.1:0-7500 GCA_037389245.1 Oryzias sinensis | reverse complement strand
AGTTTGCTTCCTGTCACCCGAGATGTAATCATGTGATCAGCCATCAAGCTGGTTGTATCTGTTGCTATGCTGACGACACCCTGCTCTTCATTACACTATCTTCACTTCTATCCACTGGAAGATACCAGTTTAACAATGTTCTTGTTTCTCACTGGTTTGCATGTTTTCCTGTTCAGACATTTTAAATGTTTTTCTAAAAGGTTCCTTTTATCCACCTAAAGAAATGTGCAGATTTTCATCCTCTTGGTTTCATACCTGAGGCAGCAGACTGGACAGCAGAGAGCCATGAAAACTGACCAGAGCACCACTTAGCCTGCAGGAAGAAAGGGCGGAGTTAGTGTTCTGAATGAACGGATGGATGGATGGATGGATGGATGGATGGATGGATGGATGGATGGATGGATGGATGGATGGATGGATGGGTGGATGGATGGATGGATGGATGGATGGATGGATGGATGGATGGATGGATGGATGGATTGATGAGCTTCCAGCGAGGATCAGTTTTACCTTCCCAGCATGTCTGACAGGATGTCCAGGGCCTCTAACTGGAGAGCCACGTCTTCCTGTTTCCCCAAAGC
Source organism: Oryzias sinensis (assembly GCA_037389245.1). Lineage (NCBI taxonomy): Eukaryota > Metazoa > Chordata > Actinopteri > Beloniformes > Adrianichthyidae > Oryzias > Oryzias sinensis. Next base: position 6,919 of record JAUDJI010000252.1, on the reverse strand, counting down.
ACCAATCAGCTGGGAGGTGATCATTTTGCTCACACTGGCTGTCAGAGTCAAACCTGAGGACAAACTGACAAAACTGAGCTCTGTAGAAACTTTGGAGACGTTTCAGGCAAAAGCTGTGCTAGGAAACCCAAACCTTAGCCCCACATTACAATCCAACAGTGATGCTCAGAAACGTTGCATGACGATCTGCTGTGAATCAGCCCCCACCTGAGGAAGACAGCGGCAGCTCCGTGATCACGGCCTTCAGCCCCATGCTGGAGATGTCTCTGAGCTGCTCTTTGTCCGACATCATGTTTGAGCACAGAGACTCCACCATGGCCTCCACCTGCGGCTCCTTCACCTTACTCACCAGAGGAGCCAGGCTGCAGACACAAACACTCAGTCAGCAGTCCTTCCAGAACACCTCCGTCTGTTTCCTCACATTTCTTTCAACATGAAGAAAGTTTTTCTTTACATGGTCATTTTATTTTTTTACAATCAGCAATTGTGTGATTGTGTTTTTTGTGTTTGTTTTTGTAACAGCAATCAAACGTTCAAAGCTGACCAAAGTCAGGGGGGTGAGAGCATCACAGCGACCTCCATTTCCAGCTTCCAGCTCTGCCTGCTGGTTCCTGCAAACGTTACCATTTCACAGCCAGGTTCTGCACTTCTCCGTTCTTGTCCTCCAGCAGTTTGAGCAGCATGGCCACCACCCTCCTCTCACTGTCCTCGTCCAGTTTGATGCTGTCCTTCTGCAGCTCCAGCATCAGGTCGTTCGTGGCCATGAACCTGGATGCAGCAGCACATGCAGAGAAATGAGACACTTGGAGCAGAGTGTCCTGCTCCTTCTGCAGGTCTGAACCTTCAAATAGAGTGATCTCTGAGCAAACATGAAGTAAGCAGCTCAATGTGGCTGGAATGGAACCAGCATCCAGTGATTTAGGTAATGACACGCTGATGCTGCAAGCAAAAGAAATGTTTTCACCAGGGGGGTGCTAAGTATGTCGGATGTGACGGTAGCATCAAAAATAAAAATATATTTTTATTCCCCAGCGAATCATCTTCCTCAGCATGAAATACGTGACTTGATTGACATGCAGAATGGCCAATCAACTACCTCTGAAACATACGTCACTGAGTTTGGCTACACTGAGATCACTTTCTGCCTGCCTGTCTGCCTGCCTGCCTGCCTGCCTGCCTGTCTGTCTTTCTTTCTTCCCCGGTCTCCAATGGAGGACCACTCCGGCCCACAGAGCATTTGTTGAGGCCCGATGGTCACTGCTCTCTGTTCTCTTAATAAAACGCCTTATCTGCTCCACTTATGGATTCCTACAAAATAATATTAAACACAGGACTAAACTATCTCCTCACAAAGATCTTACTGTGTCGTTTTTGAGTTATTATACATAAACATGTATGTTTGACGGGACATATTGTATAGGCTGTAATTTTTTAAGTTGAATTGTGACTTGTGACATAGATTTAGGCCATGATTATTCATTCATCTTCCTAACCGTTTATTCCCTTTCGGGGTCACGGGGATGCTGGAGCCTATCCCGGCCACTTGTGGGTGAAGGCAGGTGACGCCCTGGACAGGTCGCCAGTCTGTCGCAGGGTGGAATATCCTCAATCACACATCCATTCACTCTCACACTCACACCTATGGACAATTTAGAGTTGCCAATCAACCTATGAAGCATGTTTTTGGACGGAGGAAGCCGGAGAAAACCCACGCATACACGGGGAGAACATGCAAACTCCACACAGAAAGGCCCCCCATTGATGTTGTGTTTTTCATGTCCCCCAGCCGGGACTTGAACCAGGGGCCTTCTTGCTGTAACCACTGCGCCACCGTGCAGCCCTCCAGATTAGTCTAACGTTTTATTCTAAAAATACTGTAGAAGTTGTCAACTTTTGGAGATGCCGCCTCAGCAGCAGCTGGGCACCTCTTGTTTTCGTATTCTTTATTAAAGCTTCAGTTGTGATTTGATTTTAATAATTGAAATAGTTTGGATTCAAAAGTGTGACATAAACAAATCTATACAAAGAAATCAACTAAAACAGTTTTAAAGGTTTCGTTCTGTACACAAACGCCATTAAAAGGGTTTGGGATTCTCTTCTTCTTGTACTTCTAAAGTTTGTGTTCAAGTTTCATGATGTGTGTGGAGCTAAGCTAATGAAACTTTTACTTTCACTTCTTTATCATTTGAATTTTGCACTTTGTAAATGTTAGTAAACTAAATACATCTGCATTTTCAGCAAAATGTAAAAAAAGAACCTTTTAATAACTGTTTAACTGTGTTTTCTCCTCTGAGTCTCTGATCAGATTTAAAATTGAAATGTTCATTACTTTAACAATTCACTGCTTTATATTCATTACTCAGATTGTCTCAAACAAACGTTTTGACAAAAGAAATATCTACAATCGAATGACGAGTCAGAGTAAAAAGGGTCTCACTGTCAGAGCTGATGACCAGCTGATGAGCAGCTGTCTCTTACTTTACCTGAAGTCTTTGTCAGTGGAGGTCATTTTCTCCAACAGGTTGGAGATGTGGTAGGACACGTTAGACATGATGGTTCTTTAACAGCTGACACCGACGCAGATAAATGCTAAATCTGTAGGAAAGCAATGAAACTGAGGAACCAGATTCACCCTGACAACATGGCGAGGCTGGTGGGCAGAAAGCGGAGCTAACCTTAAACCTGACACCCCCAGGGTCAGCTAAAAATACAGCACACTTGGTCTGGTTTATGTCTCCCTCGTGTGGACAAATCGGGCATTACAGCCGAGTTCGTTTTGGAATCATAAGCCATGGACTGTAAAGAGAAGTTTTACAGTCTCTGTTTGTTTGAACAACATGCAAGGTGGCTTTGTAAATAGATTGTTTCCTGTTTTATAACTTTATTTCTTTATTGGCGATCATGTGTGTGAGTATTGTCCCAAATAAATTTAGATTGTTTAATGTGAAAATATACCTTTTGTTATTTTACAGGAATATGTTATGGAATATGTCTTTCATTGCATCAACAAGCTTTGTAAATGTAATTTTGCATTGTTGTCGTGTAGGCGGAACTTACGTTTCGATTACGTCACTTCCCCCGGAAGCAAGTCTTGGGCTCTGGAAGCGGTCTGCGGTACTTGTTGCCACGTCGGAGTAGTTTGTAAACCCGGTCGATTCATTGCTGAAACTGCTGAAGGGTTTTTGTGTTAAACAGCAGCGATGGTTGGTTAAAATACTTTATAAAAATGGTTTTAGCATTTCTTAAAAACATCTTTAAAGTTAACGTTTGCCTGCTAAGACTCACAGTTAGCTAGCTCCCGTTAGCCGAGAGACTAGCTGACATTAGCACTGCAGATAAAAACATTGATGCTTATTTTTTTTATGAACAGGTCAAATAAAATTCTGCTGTTTCTAATCTGCAGGTCTCCGTTATTAACACCGTGGACACCTCCCACGAGGACATGATTGTAAGTGTTTGACCTCCCACTATCCGTGGATCGATAATTACATTGAATTTCTGTTTGTTTATCACACGTTTATCCTTTCTTACAATTAAACTATTAATGTGGTTTGATTACTTTATTTTGGGGCTAATCATTAATATTGATAATTATAATTACATTTATCCTTAAGTTTGTTTGTGGGGGGAAACGTGTTTTTTCTGTCTGTCTTGTTGTTTTCTTGAAGTTCATCTTGTTCTTTGTGCTTTAATCTCTTTAGAAGAAACGACCCATTTTTATCAGAAAGGCTGGATTTTATTGTGATACTTGTTCCTGAATGATACCCTTAATGATTATAGAGGGAAACGTTTGCCTAACACAAGATCATAGAGACGGGCTTCATTTTAAACGAACATACAAGAAACACAAACATGTTATCAACCTATCAGAGTTCAGTGTTTTAAAAGTAAGAACACATAACTTTGTGTTGATGAGGCTCACTGGTGATGAACATTGGAGCTTCTTTCTGTGTGGAGTTTGCATGTTCTTCTGCTTCATGTGTGGGTTTCCTCCAGCTTCCTCCTACAGTCCAGAGACATGCTGCAAAGGTTCATTGAATGTGTGTTGTTGTGTGTCCTGGGTGAACCCTGATGGGATAGGCTCCAGCAGCCCTGTATTAGCGGGATGGATGAATTCCCTTCAACATCAAAATGTTTCATTCTTGATAGCATTGAGGCAGTTGTCTGGCGCGTAAAAGCATCTAAATCAACCCCCAGCCCCTGATGTCACTGATGTGATGATCCTCAATTAAAAATGATTTGTTCTAGTATTAAAAGCGCTGTACTAATACACTTAAACACTAGACACGCCTGGCAGTTGCATCTCATCTGCATTCATGCATCTATAAATCTTCAGGTGGGTTAGGAAGTGATGGCGTGTCTAAATACTCACACGTGTTGAGAAATTCTCTTCATGTCTTTGTTCTGGTTTTTGGAGTTAAATTCTCAAATCTTCCCTTTATGCAAATGTAACGACCTGCCCTTCTGCAGTGTTTCTTTCTACCTACTAGTACTAAAGACCTTTGACCTTCACACGCCGATGATGTCACCCTGGAAGACCACCGCTCTCTAGGTGGCTTTTAAACAGCCTTTTCCTGATCCAGAGGTGCTGTAGATTCAAACAGCTGACAGGAAAGGTTTATATCCAGTTCTAGATTTGTGCCTTGATCTGAAAATCCATATTTAGTGCCAGTATAACGATTGACATTTCCAGCATACGTGTTTCCCTTTCAATCTCACATTTGAAACCTCAGACACATTGAAATGGTTTCACTGGCTGTGAACACATACATGTTCATGTGTTTCAGCATGACGCTCAGATGGATTATTACGGGACTCGACTCGCCACATGCTCCTCTGACCGCACCGTCAAGATCTTTGATGTCAGGAACGGAGGACAGATTCTAGTGGCAGACCTCCGAGGGTGAGTCATCCTCAGAACAAAAAGTCTTAGTTATCCTCAGTTAAATGCAGTAAAGAACAGCAGGTGGGTGTTCTCCAAGAAGAATAACTTCTAGTTTAATGTTCTGTTTGATGGTAGAATACATGCTGACAAATATCGTAAAGCACAAAGTAAGTTTGGGCGATGTCCCTTAAATTGGCCGTTGACAATGTTTGATGTCAACCATCGGGATGGACGATGACATCGTCGAGGGGGCTATTTTTTACATTTTCGTTCTTATATAACTGCTATTCGTTATTTTGCTTTTTTTCATTTTATTTCCCAACTAATGGTTAATCCGCGATGATCCAGTATAAACTGAGGGAAGTGACTTTAACAAAAAAAGTAGCAAACAAAATAGAAAAGAAGTAGTCCACTCCTGGCGGAGCGCGGATTTACAGCTTTGTGTTTGATGGGATGGGGGGGGGGGGTACATGAGCGGTATGTGTGGGAGATTTAAGACTGCGATCCGTCCCGCAGCTCTAGGGGTACGAGCTATCAAACTCAGAACCGGGTCTAAAGTGTGTCTGAGCACAGCTCGGATCGTCAGCAGACACACAGCGGTTTGAGCTTCAAAGCAGAAATGTCGCTCAGTCCTTAGAAAACATTCAAACAATCACGTGGATTTGTGTTTCCAGTCGCGTCCCGACTAAATAAAGGCTGATGTTATTCACAGGATGCAGCGCCACCCAAAGCTAATGTTGTTAGCCCGTGTTAGCATACTGCTAATCCTGGCTCCGTTCAGAAAAAGCTCTGACCACACGGATTAAAATTCAAATGATGAGCGAACAGGTGTTTCATAATAACCGTAACATTATTAAAAGCACGTTTAGAAGATCGTCTCGTATTTTACCGAGCTGACATGTCAATGTATATAGCCGCTCGGCGCTGTTTAACATTGTTTTGTATTGAATTGTTACATTCAATAAAGTTTGGGAAAGAAATAGCCGCTCGGCGGAACTTATATCCTTTTCCGGTTTTCAAACCCTACTGCGCATGTGAGAATGATTTATTCCAACGGAAAGTGTGACCTTAGTGAACGTTTGAAAACATTTTTCTGGGCCCATCTACACGGTTGGATTCTAATCCGACCATTTGATCCCATCAAGATATTTTGTACATGTAACCGCATTATGGGGTCGACTCGCAACGTGGCGGGGGCGTGGCATCACGATGGTGGTCTCTCCATCGGGATGTCAGTCACCCATCACGATGGACGATCGGCACATCCCTAGCACAAACGGCTTTCATCTGACCTTTTGGTGAAAAGTTCATTTCTACTCTGAACTCGCGTGTGAGAGATTTTGTGTTCTTCCTTCAGCCATGAAGGGCCCGTCTGGCAGGTCGCGTGGGCCCACCCCATGTTTGGGAACATCCTGGCCTCCTGCTCCTACGACCGGAAGGTCATCGTCTGGAAGGAGGAGAACGGAGCTTGGGACAAGATGTACGAGTACACGGGACACGAGTCCTCAGGTCAGTACGGGAATGTTTCCTCTCATCCAGTGTGAGAACTTCAGCTCATTCCATTCAGCTACTCTGTAGGTGTTTATGGTAAATTCCATTTCTTATGCTATTCTCGGTGTTTGTATTTCCACACCAAGATTAGATTGTGTGTTTGTTATCATTTTTACTGGTTGTTTTTGTGTTGCGGTGGAACTTCAGCCGATCCCGGAGAAAACGAAAGCAGGAGAGACGTTCTCCGTGATTTTGACACCGGAGACGCCGGCGGCATCTCGTGCTCTTTGACGAAGCGTAAATCCTCGTCTGTTTCTGCGATCAGCAGGAATCAGCTGAACCGATCGCTTAAAGCCGCTATGCAACACTTCCTGCTTTTGTCTGCGACAGCTGACCTCCGCTGATTATGCTGAAGAGCTAGCGGGGAGAATGTAAAGGAAGACCTTTGAAGAGTGACTGTGACCTCAGTGAACGGACGCCGTCTTTGTGTTCATGCCGCTGCTGCTGTCGTGTTTGCAGTCAACTCTGTCTGCTGGGGTCCCT
>JAUDJI010000251.1:0-16588 GCA_037389245.1 Oryzias sinensis | reverse complement strand
TTAAAAACGACAGATAAATAAATAAATGTGCTTAAAAATAATAACAAGAACAAGTTTCCAGTGTCTAATGTAGAGTCTAGCATCTGATGGGAAGAAATCTCAGCAAAAGGACTTCTTTCTGCAATGACGTGTTGCAGACTCCACATGAAGGGATGTGAAGTGTCATTTCTGGATCCTCCAAAGTCATGACATCACTGTCAATCTGCACAAAAGAAAAATACATTAGTTATAAAAGAAATGAGTTTTATTTTATGTCACAGGGAACATATAGGAAAAAAAACAAGTCCAGTAGTATTTTCAGAAGCATAAATAAAAAAGTGATAAATGGAGCTTCTTTCTTTCTTGCTGTGTGCAAACATTTGACATAAATGTACTTGTTGGCCATTTATATGCCCACTAAAACTGGACAAATGTGGTTAATCAGGTGAATCCGAACGGACTATGAAAATGCAGCTGAGAGAAAATAGTAGACTACAGAAGAGTCAATCATCCGATTCTGCAGAACTACGTACATAATGACGTAACGATCAAGCTTCGCGGTGTTTAAAAACCCCCCGCCCAATAAGAAAAAAAAAACAAAAAAAAAACCGCCCTGTAAAAAAAATAATAAACTGTACCCTGTGAAGTTTGCAGCGGTGCCGATGGCTTAATGTGGGTGCTAATGTGCTAAATAGTAAACATATTGCTTCGGTTCAACGAAGAAGAAACACCGGTTGCCGTGGATACGCAACGCTACTCCGAGGTGTCACGTGACTTTCCCCACCTGAACTTTATTTAAACTCGCCCAGATACAGAATAACAAAAACTATAATATTGTATTAAATGTTATGAAAGGGTATGACTCTGTGACGGGGGACTGTCGTTTGCAGAGTGTTTGTTTAACAATGAGATAATAAAAATAGAGAACGTGTCTGTCACGTGAAGAGAAGGCTGAAAACCGAACGTTAAAGTTATTGTGGACGTGTAAACTAAAAGATCAGTGGGTATGCTGCATAGTAAAACACGACAATCTGTTAGACACACGCAGAGAGTATTTTCTGAAGGGTATAAAAAAACGAAATTATAAGGTAGTTGTTGATATAAACGGGCACGACAATGGGTGCTATCAAAAGCATTTTTTTTGCACCAGCAATGCAAAGCCCTGCATGACTGATGCAAAACGCTAGCATAGCCTGCTGCCCGTTCATTTACAAAATTCAGTTTAAAACAATTTCTTTTTACTTACCCTCTGTTCTTCCATTAGCGAAATGACCTCCTCTGGTCAACCCTCAGCATGCAAAAAGACACTTACAGACGTCAATTTTGTTGGTTTCACTCCGGCAGCTCCTTGGACTCTGCAGTGCTGAAGAATGTGGCTCACATGCGACTGTAGCGCACAATTCTGACTTTAAAATCAGAATTCTGAGATTAAAGTCAGAATTCTGAGATTAAAGTCAGAATTCTGAGAATAAAGTCAGAATTCTGAGATTAAAGTCAGAATTCTGAGATTAACGTCAGAATTCTGACTTTAAATGAATTCTGACGGGGAGTCACAAAAGTGCAGGCAACTTTCTTTTGCACACGTTGGTACGGAAATTCTATGAAATGGGTTGCCAGATTTGGGTCTTTCTTTGTTTTATTTTTTTCGCCACTTCGGGGCCCTGGTGGTGACGGGGGCCCTACGCGGCTGCGTAATTCGGGTATAAGGAGGGCCGGCCATGACTGGTCCCCCCCACAATTTTAACTTCCATGTGTGAGCATGTGGGGGATTGCATGTTTTGGTGTGTTCTTTCTTTTGTGCATGTTTTGCACGTTTGTGGTACCTGTTTTTGCATGCTATGGACACGCCCCTTGAAACACAGCTCGTGATCTACCACACCTGCTCATCATTAGGAGAGAACTATGGCTGTGTCCGAATTACCGCCCTAACCCCTAACTACTAAAACCCTATATAGTGCGGCACTATATAGTTCTCTATATAGTTCTCTGAATTTTCAAAGCAATTCGGACACCCATGCTCACTAGTTTTGTCTTTCGGGTGTTTTCAAATGGCGCTTGGCACAGAAACAAAGTGGCGCATTACCGCCACCACCTGGCCTGGAGGGGAACTACTTCTATTTAACGCGGAGAATGACACCCATTTGTCAAATTAAAAATATAATAAATATGAACATTTTATGAAGACTATTGATGAATCTGCTGTGTTCTGATCATGGAAAACGTGGCTGATTTATAAATAATAAAATTACAAACACATTGGTGGTGATTTTATGTATTTGTTGATAAATAAACCCCTATGTTATTACTCCATGGCAATATTTATTTTTGTGCCGCTGAACGATTTACGGGCTCTTGCGAGGAGGCATTTTTTTTCTGTAGTTTTCTCTTCTACCTTACTGAAAATAGCTTTATATATGAATCTGTCCGTGTTCCTGGCAATAATTCAACCGTTTTTCATGGGATCAAACCAAAAACGAGCAGATATGCAGCATCACAGGACGGCAAGGAGAAGCAGACGTCTCAGAAGATTTCCTCTGGATGCCCCTGACCAGACATAAACCATCTGTGAGTTAAACTTAAAGTTTTTTTATTAGTTCAATTTAAGCATTTGTCACTAATTGTGCTCAAGGTTACACAGTCTGCTGGGTAAGAGTTTAAAATTGTTTTTCAACACTGGACTATGAACTGTATAGTCTAACTACATGAAACACTTGTGAGATCAAAGTTTAGTATTTTTTATTCAGAGTCAAACCATATCACTTGTTTTAAACAAAAATACTTTAATTTTTAAATATTTATATAAAAATCCAAAAACCCAGCCAAAAAAAAAACACGAGATTTTCCAGCATTTATAAATACGTCATAAACTAAAATGTAAGACATCAGAATAAAATGAAACATTCAAAAAAATCAGATTTAATTTTCTCAATGAAATAATTATTTTTCTATTTTACAGGGTCTTCCACGTCTCTACTGCTTTGCCAACATAAAGGTGTCTGTCGTGGCCCTTCACGCTGACGGTCAGTCAAACACAAGACCAGACCGGCAGACCCGCAGATCGGTTGACCCGCAGGACCATTGAGCATCTGGTGGAGCGGGGGGGGGGGGGGGGGCACAGGAGACTGAGGTCCCGGTGTTTCTTTTCTGGCTGGCATGTGGCACATCATACAGTGTGGTAGCCAGGGCCTTTGACATGACACGGTCCACTAAAAGAAAATGCAGCATGTTATTTTAACAGGAAGCTTTTTTATTCCATTCAACTGCAGGCTGTACGTGGCTCTAAGCCAAATTTAGAGATATTTTTGTTGGGAATCAAGGATCAGTCCACAGTTCACAGGTCCTAAGTAAAAGCCCAATTTATGTAAATCAAACATACCCACCTGAAGGATCCTTTTGGGTGATGGTGGGTATCCCTGCATTGCTCATCCCATCACGCTGCTGACACCCTACAGGGAACCCATGAGGAATGCGGTTCAGGCCCGTTACAACCAGCACCACGCCAAGGCACGCTCTGTGGTGGAGAGAGAGCATTTGGCATTATGAAGATGAGGAGGAGAGAAATATTTCTGGGGGCACTGGAAGTAAAACCAACCTTTGCAATGAAAATCATTGCCTGCAGTTCAGTTCTGCACGATCTGTGCATCAGCAAAGGGGACTGCTGGGAGCCACAGCAGGAACCAGTAGGACGGGTAAAGTGGCGTCCGTCTGCGAGGACAGATCTCTGCTTTCCTTTTAGCTCCAACTGTGACACACATGACTCTAGAAGACCAGGATTATTGTTAAGATGTATAAAATAAATATTAACATATAAAACGAAAATGTAAATATGTACATCTGATATTTATATAAAAATCCTTTTGAGATTGTTAAAAATGGCTCAGATTTAAATAATACATGTAAATAATTCATTTTTGTTCCTGCATTTATTAAACAAATTGCAAAAACAACGACGTCGTTACATTTTGTGAACAATATTTTAAACTCAGGTAAGCTTAACAGACTCTCCTGTCACTCTTTGTCCCTTCTTGCTCTTTCCTCCTCTCCTCTCCCCTTTTAACAACAACCTTTACCCCAACATGACAACGGTTACAGTTTAATGATAAATAAATATGAATCTGATCAAGTGTCTCTACTCCCATCCGGAACAAGCTTGCCTGATAACAAACAGGCTATCTTTCTCCATCCACAGATGGATCAGATTTTCCTCATCCTCGTCAGTCCCTACATATATAAACACATTTTTAAAATGTGTTAATAACTTATGACTATGGTTAGAACTCACTGCTTTTTGATGTACTATCAACGGCGTTTATTTTTAGCATTCGGCGCTAATTCGCGCTAGCGTTAGCTTTAGCATTACCGAAATTGATGAGCTTCAAAACAATGTAGATAGTCGATTGAGGAATATAACATATTAAACACATCATCTTACGTATTTACAAATATATTTTACAACAGATACTTGATACTTTTAAATATACTTACATTTTTAAGTCCTCTTTCTAGCGCAACCGTCCGCCATCTTTGAATAATTCAAACGCAGTGTATTGTGGGTCACACGCAATGCATTCTGGTATGAACGCAGTGCATTCTGGGCAATATTCGCCGATCGAGTGAGCATCGATCCACACTGGTTTTTCGTAGAGAATTCTGGGAAATTTCTAGTGCACATGATTTTTAAACTGTAGATTCGGACAGCACTACAAAATGGCGACCGCACTATATAGTGCACTATATAGGGGTTAGGGCGGTAATTCGGACACAGCCTATAAGTCCTCAGGAGAAAAGCGCAACAGGACAGCGCTTTGGCAGACGTCACACGCCGGCCGCGCACCGGCAGCGAGGTGCGCGCCGGCCGCGAGGCCTCCCACCGGCAATAAGGTCGCACGCCGGCAGAGAGAGCGCACGCACACCCGCACGCAGGGAAGTTGCAGGGCACACGCACGTGGGGCGCGGTTGGATCACCGGGAGCGACAGACGTAGTGAGGACCCACCGTGACCGCACACGCACCGGGAGAGCTTGGAGCGCTGGAACCACCAGTCTGCAACGCGATCAACACGCAGGGGCAGGGCAGGGACGTTGTAAGTAGCCGGACGTGATTTTGCAGACTTCTGCACTGTTATGGGCCGCCGCAGACATGTCTCTTCTCGTGACAGAGTTAATCGAAGGCGCTCACAGACGTAATAACTCGGCCAGAGGGGGATACTGCGTGGCGACTGGGAGTGGGGGGCAACCAGAAGATTGTGAGTGTGTGTGCGAGAGTGCATGGGCGGGACGGACCTGGGGGCTGGCTCGCTGGGATCTTCTGGGGCTTTCCCTCCCCATCACAGAGTGAGGGCATTAAAGGGGGGTATGGGAGGAGGGGTCGGATAATATGGCAGGTGAGGAGGGTTGTAGAGGGTAAAATTATGGGGGGGTGGGGTGGAGCTGTGGGTGTGTGACAATTTCTGGGTTGCTCGGGTCGGGTGCCGAGACAGGTGCCCCCTATGGCTGCCGCCTGGTACAGCTGAGCACTCCTGTCCTGTTGCCTGGGGGCCAAGACATCGGGTTCACCTATGCCGGGGGTCGGGAACCCCTGGCTTTAGCGCTGACCTGGTGGCTCCCTGGAGCATTTTCAAAAATGTTTGAAAATGTAAAAAGATGGGGGAGATAAATATATTTTTTGTTTTAATGCGGTTTATGTAGGAGGAAAAACAAGACACAAACATTCTTAACGTTTTTCAATGCTGTAAGAATGTGTAGAATAAATATTACATTTCAGCATTTCTGTCAAATGTGTGAGCGTGACAAATGTACATTAAACACTTCGCCCAACACTCAAACATCAATAACCCAATTTCCCTAAATACTCAATATATACAAAAACCCACAGTTCAAACCCAAGTCTCGCAGTTTTGCTAGCAAAAAGAAAAAGAAATGTTCTGGAGGAAAAATGAGTCTCACGCATTTGGTGGGAGGCCGCCCGCCTCACTCGCTGGAACGCATTCCACCCGTCAAAGAAGCTGACACAGATCCTCGTACCCGACGATCCGAGCTCTTTGGGAAAATATATTCAGTAGGCAAATGATCCGTATGAGAGATCGCTTGCTCCTCCGCGCTTCTGCGTCTCCTTACAAATAAAAGGTGTGTCGCCCTGTCACCTGGCTGTCACCTGTCAGCTGGTACCTTTCAACCAATGGGGTGACAACAATACAACCCATGATGACAAAGTTTCATTGAAAAAAAACTTTTAAATAAATAACCAAGTTTTCATCCGCTGAAACTCATCTGTAGTGGCAGCCATTACAGCTTGATGAAGTTGAAAGCGAATATTCTGATCTCCTGCTACACAACACAGTCCGATGGCAGTCCAGGGGTGAGGTTTTGCGTCACTTTGTCGTGTTTCAAACACGTGAAAACATTCCTGAAAAGCAAGACCTGAACTACCCGTAACTGGAGGATACTGAGTGGCTCTAAAAGCTGCACTTTTTGGTGGATATGACTGACAGGCCACCTGAACGAGCTGAATGAAAGTCTGCAGGCGCTGCAAATGCTTGAAGCTGTTCTGTCATTAGAGCCAAGCTGACTGTCTTTGTCAGAGATGTACAGCGAAAGAAGAGAAGACGATGCTGCTGTGTTTTACCCGTGCACTGACTTGCTTGGCGTTTGCACAGAAATCAAGCTTAACTGTATTAATTTGATTTTATATACTTTACCTTTTCAAAAGGCTGCTGTTTTCTTTTTTATAAACGCAGGCTGTGTTTTATTGCACTTTGTTTAGCTCCCATAGAGGGGCACGTCACGCATGTTCCATTTTGTTGTTTATTGTTCAAATCCTCAAAAATCGTATTTCTTTATTACATTTCTTTATTTTTATCAAAGCAATGAAACATAATTCATTAATATTGTAATGAAGTTAAACTTGCAAAACAGAGCAGTCACGTGACGCCTCGTTCTCCGCTGAATGCACTGCAGGGCAAATAAACATTTAATCATTAATGCTCATTATGTATTTGTAGCGACGTAGTCATTTTGATAGTAGGCTAATATAGACACATATTGCACGTGTTGCCTTCATTATAAGGCTTAAATAGGGCTTTTAATATTTTGTGGCTCCAGACATATTTGTTTTTTTTCGTCCAATTTGGCTCTTTCAACATTTTGGGTTGCCGATCCCTGGCCTATGCCTTTGGGGGGACCTTCTCTGTGCCTGGCTGGGTCGGTGGGCAGTCCCCTACACCCCCCCCCCCCCTCTGCGCTGCTTGGGTCCTGTTGCCGGGGGTGCTTCTGGCCTGGGAGTCTGTCACCCCCTCTCCTGATCTTGCTGGGTAGGATCTGGTTATGAACACACTCGGCAGCATGCATGTATCTCCACCCCCACGTGCACACTGCCACACTGCTCCCTGTCTGCTTCATCCCTCGTCCTAACCCACAGTGTATTGATGGACAGATGTTTTCCACTCATCTTAGTGTCAGAATTTCACCTTTGATGTAATATTTGTCTTTCCAGCAGATCTGGTATCATTGTTACAACTTAAAATAATAACTTATTCAAATCAGTGCTTGTATACCCCACTTTCTCACCTCTCTTCCTTTTACTGTCTTCCACCCCCCACCTCCTATACACACACACATTCTTCCCCTCTCCCTCTCCACACACACTAAATGTAACAAATAAATACAAAATAATAAAGTAAAAAACAGGGGTTTATATAAATCTACACTCTGGTTTTTAGAAGTTCTATAACCTCTTTTTGTGATAGTAAAACATGTCCAACACAAAAGGCCTTGAGCTCTAATCTGTTTGCTCGGTTGTTGGACAGAACAAATTAAAAGAAAAAAAAGAATGAGAAGAGGAAGTGCAGTTCTCCATCAGTCCACCGGGGGAGCTGCAGCACAATAACTGTCCACTTGATGCTGAGAGAGACAGTGGAGCTGATCTCAGATCAGTTCCTGCTGCAGCTCTGACACTCATCTCCACTTCCTCTGATTCCTCCATCACTCTGCTCTCCACCTCCCAGGAACACCGTCCAGTCACAACATCTCTGCAGACCAGCTGCTGCTGCTGCTCCTCTCTGCTCCTCCAGGAGGAACATCAGACTCGCCACCTCCACCTGCAGAGAGAAAGTGTAGAGCCAGAGATGAAGGAGTGTCTCCTGATCCTGGTCTGTCAGTCAGTGATGCAGCACAGCAGCAGAAAGAGCAGCAGGAGCTTCAGTCCTGTTCAGAGCAGCAGCTTCCTGTCATCTTCACCTGTTGGAGCTTCTGCTGCTCTGATTGGCTGACTGTTGTCCTGAAGCCTGTCATCATTCTCCTCAGAGCTTCACTGAGAAGCTGCAGCTTCACAGGAAACTCTGCATCTTTGCTCTCAGACTAACTTTAGGACCAAACATCTGGAAGCAGCTGGACTGACTCCAACCCTCTACTGACCTCAGAGTCTGCAGTTTGGAGTTTGGACTCTCCACCAGATCCTGGAGCTGCTCAACATCTGAAGAATGAAGGTTGTTGTAACCCAGGTCCAGTTCTGTCAGGTGGGACGGGTTGGACTTCAGAGCTGAGACCAGAGCAGCACAGCTGGTCTTTGACAATCTGCACCACCTCAACCTGAATCCAGAAGAAAGAGTTGAGTTTAAAGACAAAGTTCATGTTTTTCATCCTTGACTTCTTCTAAAGAGTTCAGAGCTGAAGAAGATCAGAAAGTTTAGAAAAAGTCCAAAGATGTGAAGCAACAGCAGCAGATCAGAAGAGTCCAGCAGAAGCAGAGAAGAAGAACATTCAGGAACATTCAGGACAACATGCAGCTGCTTCAGGAAAGAAGTCCAGATGTGTGAAAGTCAAACATCAGCCTGTGGCTGCATCCAAACCAGCTGATGTTTCTGCAGCAACAGCAGAAAAAGTCCACTTCCTCTTTCTGCTCAGCTCTTCTCCAAACAGCACTGAATCATGGGAGAATTTCAGCAGCAGGATGCTGGAAAGTCTTCCTCCCAGTTTTCAGGAGATGATCTTCCAGTCCTTCTCTGCTGCAGCCCTTCAAGCAGAGACTTTCAGCTCCAACAGATCAAAGCAGAGAGAAGAAGGAAGTGATGAGGAAGAGTCAGCAGCAAATGTTGGACATTGATCCCTGATCAAGCATGACTTCAGCTCTGAATGAAGAGTCAGAAGCTGCTGGGATTTTTGATGGATGATGTGATGATGTTTGTGGATGAAAAGGTGAGGATGTTTGTGGAGGATGTGTCTGTCAGAGCAGCATCCAGCTGCAGCATGACTCTGTCACTGTCTGCTCACAAACATCAGCCGCTGGACTCTCAGCTGCATCTGCTGAAACACAGCAGCAGGACTCAGAGTGCATGTGAGCGTGCACGGCTGCTTCTTCTGCACGCGCTTTAAAGGAGTCTGTTGGAGCAAAGACACAAGGAAGAGCTGATGGCTGCAAGCAGAACTTTGTGGAGACCAAATGTCAGCAGACAGCTTTGAAACAAGCAGCTGCAGGAAGAAAAGAAGAAGTTCTTCTGCAGATCTTTGAAGAGAACAAGCAGCTGCAGGAAGGTGTTGCTGCAGATCAGAATCTGGACATTTCTGCTCACTGTGGGTCAACACAAATTTGTCATCATATTGATCTGAATGCAACATGGAGTCTGACCTCAGAGTCTGCAGTCTGCAGTCTGGACTCTCCAGAAAACCACACAGATGAAGAACTCCTGAATCCTGCAGGTTGTTGTTGCTCAGGTCTAGTTCTGTCAGATTAGATGGGTTTTTCTTCAGAGCTGAGACCAGAACTTCACAGCTGATCTTTGACAAACTGCATCTCTCCAACCTGCAATGAGACAGAAAAGTGTGTTCAGGAGCAGTGATGCAGCTGGAGGTCCAGGAACTTGATCCATTAAGTCGGGTGGGACCCGCCCTGATGACAGACTGACAGATGACATTTTGAAATTATGGACTGAAAAATGGTGACAACCTGATAATGAAAGTACATTCCGAAGATTATAAATTATATTAAACTAAGTCATAACAGGCGAGACGTTGAAATGTCATTTATCAACATGAATTTACTAAGTAAATTTTCAAAATGCATGACAGAAATGCAGATGGACAGACAGTTGGAAATTCAATTATTGTTTGAATTGTGTAACCAAAAATCATGACAATACTAGTTGTTTCAATGTTGATGCATCATTACGTAGATGAATGCTCAGTGTGCCGTGCGAATGCAGAGAATATTTAGTGATGTCCACTGTGTCTGCTGCTCCCAAAGTCCCATTTCTGATCCCAGAAATCTTTTAGGATCTTTTTCAGTTTCTTGGTTTGCTGATCTAACCATCTTCCTTTGGCCAGGTAGCTCTGCCCCCAGCCTTGAACATAAACTACATGCAAAGTTTCTTCACTCTAACCCAGCAAAGATTTAGTGTCTGATTAAACACCAGGACTGAGAATCAGAACCCAACCTGAATAATCACCAGAACCAGGTCTGTGGGAAAGATCTGTCAGTCTGCTGCAGTTTGACCTCCTCATATCTCTTCTGGGATTGATTCGTGTTTTCTTTCAAAGAACACAAAAAACGTGAACTATTCCCAGATATCAACACCTGGATGGACTTAGGTTCTGCAGTTTAATCTGGTGCAAAAAACACAATAACATTTGTAACCATCAGAGAAGGAAAAACCACGATTTTTAACTCAAGCAGAATGTTGTTTTCTATTCATTTCTATACAACAGTCCTCTGCTGTTTCCTCTGCACTGGTGACTATGTAACACTTTCTCCTGAATCAGAGAAAAACAGACAGAACTTGTCGTAGAGAATCAACATTTGAATGAAACCTGACCTGAGAGTCTCCAGTTTACAGTCTGGACTCTCCAATCCGGCTGACAGTCGCTTCACTCTTGAATCCTGCAGGATGCTGAAACTCAGGTCCAGAAGTCTGAGTCTGGAGGACTGAGAGCTGAGAACTGAGGACAGAGCTGCACAGCTTCTCTCTGACAGATTACAGTCTCTCAGTCTGAAGAAAACAAAGACAGACAGCAGTTACTGAATCTTTCATGTTTCCATCAGATTCATTTGTTCACTGAAGGTGATTTTCATGAGAGTTCTTACAGAGCTTTGTTGGAGGCTTTGATCACTGGCAGCAGCCTCAGAAGAGCCTCCTCTGAACCAGAGTATTTATGCAGGTCAAACTCTTCCAGATCTTCTTCTGATGACAGTAAGATGAAGACCAGAGCAGACCACTGAACAGGAGACAGTTTATCTTTGGAGAGACGTCCTGATCTCAGGAACTGTTGGATCTCCTCCACTAGAGATCCATCATTCAGTTCATTCAGACAGTGGAACAGGTTGATGCTTTTCTCTGCAGACAGATCCTCACTGATCTTCTTCTTGATGAACTGGACTGTTTTCTTATTGGTCTGTGAGCTACTTCCTGT
Organism: Oryzias sinensis; assembly: GCA_037389245.1. NCBI lineage: Eukaryota > Metazoa > Chordata > Actinopteri > Beloniformes > Adrianichthyidae > Oryzias > Oryzias sinensis. The sequence goes on along the minus strand of JAUDJI010000251.1, from coordinate 5,211 downwards.
CTGAGTCAGCAGACCTCGTAGGAGACTCTGATTGGTCTGCAGTGAAAGACCCAGGAGGAAGCGGAGGAACAAGTCCAGATGTCCGTTTGGACTCTGTAAGGCCTTCTTCACAGCACTCTGGTAGAACTGGACTGGACTGATTTGCTTCAGTTTGAGAATTTTTAAGGATTTTTTCTTCATGAGGTTGAGTTTGGAGGTGATAAAGGTCAGGTGGACATGAAGAGCAGCCAGAAACTCCTGAACACTCAGATGGATGAAGCAGAAGACCTTGTCCTGGTACAGGCCTCTCTCCTCTCTAAAGACCTGTGTGAACACTCCTGAGTACACTGAGGCTGCTCTGATATCGATGCCACACTCTGTCAGGTCGGATTCATAGAAGATCAGGTTTCCTTTCTGCAGCTGCTCAAAAGCCAGTTTTCCCAGAGACTCCATCATCTTCCTGCTCTCTGGACTCCAGTGAGGATCTGTCTCAGCTCCTCCATCATACTTGACCTTCTGGACTTTGGCCTGAACCACCAGGAAGTGGATGTACATCTCAGTCAGGCTCTTGGGCAGCTCTCCTCTTCCTCTGCTCTTCAGCAGATCCTCCAGAACTGTAGCAGTGATCCAGCAGAAGACTGGGATGTGGCACATGATGTGGAGGCTTCTGGATCTCTGGATGTGGGAGATGATCCTGCTGGCCTGCTCTTCATCTCTGAACCTCTTCCTGAAGTACTCCTCCTTCTGTGGATCATTGAACCCTCTGACCTCTGTCACCATGTCAACACACTCAGCAGGGATCTGATTGGCTGCTGCAGGTCGTGTGGTTATCCAGAGGAGAGCAGAGGGAAGCAGGTTCCCCCTGATGAGGTTTGTCAGCAGATCAGCCACTGAGGTGGACTTTCTAGGGTCCTTCAGGATCCGGGTCTTGTGGAAGTCCAGAGGAAGTCGCCACTCATCCAGACCATCAAAGATGAAGAGGACCTGGAAGTCTTCAAAGCTGCAGATTCCTGCTTGTTTGGTTTCAGGGAAGAAGTGATGAACAAGTTCCACCAAGCTGAACTTCTCCTCTTTCAGCACATTCAGCTGTCTGAAAGTGAATGGAAATGTGAAGTGGAGGTTCTGGTGAGCTTTGCCTTCAGCCCAGTCCAGAGTGAACTTCTGTGTTAAGACTGTTTTCCCGATGCCAGCCACTCCCTTAGTCATCACGGTTCTGATTGGTTCTGGTCTTCCAGCTGGGAGTTGGAAGAGCTCTTCTTGTCTGATGCTTGTTTCTGCTCTGTCTGCTTTCCTGGATGCTGCTTCAATCTGTCTGACCTCATGTTCTTCATTCAGCTCTCCTCTTCCTCCCTCTGTGATGAAGAGCTCTGTGTAGATCTCATTCAGAAGGGTTGGGCTTCCTGCTTTAGCCATCCCCTCAAACACACACTGGAACTTCTTCTTCAGACCAGATTGGACTTCATGTCGACAAACTGCAGCAGATCCTGAATGAAGACAACAAACAGTAGATCAACTCTCTGCAGCCCTGAATGACGAGGGTTTGAATCCCTGTGGTTCCATGTGTTCAGACATCAGTAAATCTGAAACCTTCAGAGAAATCCTCTTACTGCTCTGCAGTCCATCAGCCAGCTCCTCCTGCTTCATTCTCCTCAGGAAGTTCACTGTGATCTTCATCACTGACTCTCTGCTGCTCCTCTGCTCTTCATCTTCATCCTCCAGCTCCTCCTCATCCTCCCTGTGACTCAGAAGCTTCTGGATCTTCTTCAGCTCCTTCTTGACAAAAGTGACAATGTTGTCCTCCAGCAGCTGCAACAGAATTCCAGATGAATGAGCCAATCAGAGTGAAGTCATGGAGCCAAACATCAGCTCCATGTTGGACACTCTGACAGTCCACTGGTGTCCAAAGTGCAGCATGGAGACGACTGTGGACAGAATGATGGAAAGTAGTTGTTGTTGATGTACAGACCAGAAAGATGGAGTCCAGCTGTGTTTGATGCTGCTGGACAGACGGACCACTGGGAGTCTCTGAGCTCTGCTGGTCCAGTCTGTGGACAATCAGCAACAATCAGATCCTACTGGACCCACTGGTGTCTTGCAGACACTCAGTAGAATCTACTAGATCTATTCTGTGTTTGAGGAAAAGCTCCAACAGTCACTGCTGCACACATGGAGATAGAAATGTCTGTGAGAAAGAACGTTTACATAAACTCACCTCTCTGTACCAGAAAATGATTTAAATTCAAACGGAAGACCCTTTGAATGGTCACTCCTGAAGGAAACACAGCTGGGTTCAGATCCAGATCCAGTTCTGAGTCTCTGATGGATCCTGATAGAAAAACATTTGTTTAGTTAGAAGTGAGTTTCTGTCATGATGGTGTTTGATGAGTTCTTTTGGATTTGGATCATCTCAGATCATAAATGCATCATTGATGCTGTTGTTTTCAGAACAGCAATGATTCCAACATTCATGCTGACTCACAGATGAATCAGAGTTACAGAAAACTGGATCATTGATTCATCCTTACTTGACAACAAGTAAGGATGAATAATGTCATTCTCACTGGAGTACCAATCAAGCCTCGAGCGAAGCTGACAGCAGGACCTAGCACTGCTAATGCTAATAGCACTAGCATAGCTTGCAGTCCTGAAACGGAGAACGGTGAAGAGTCTTTGGAGCAGCAAATACATTCATTTCTCACATCTAAAGGGATTTCCCTGGATCTCAATACCATGGAGACCTGCCACCTGCTCCCCAGGAGAAAGGAGACGGATAAACCAGCGATCCTCATCAGGTTTGTGAATCACAAACACAAGCTAGCTCTGATGAATCAACGTAAAAATCTCAGAGGTTCTGCTGTTTATCTGAACGACCATCTGACCAGAAGGAATGCTGAAATCTCCAAACACGCCAGGCTTCTCAGGAAGCGTAAGCAGATTGAGAACACTTGGGTTAAAGGCTGCAGGATTTACGTCAAACCACTCGGTCCACCAGACCGGTCCAAGGTTCTGGTTGTGAACACCATGAAGGACTTTGAGAAGTGTTTGATCACGGTCGTCTGAAACAACATGCAGTAATAAATCAAAGAACCAAATAATTTCAAGGAATATGACGCCTGGATTCATCATTTTCTCCAAAAGTGAGACATAACCTGATTCTCAGCAGAGAGTTTTTGACCTGCAGACAACTTGACCTCAACTTTGACCGCAGCTGATATCAGCTGAAGAAGGATATGGACCTGAATCTAATGTCTGCAGACATAACAGTGAAGAGAACTAGAAACTCTGTTTGAACGGCTGATAATCAGGAGAAGAAGAAATGCCAACCTTGGACAATCAACAGATTATGGACCCTTTTTATTTTCCCTTACAGCATTACTCTATTATACAAAAATAATTAAAAAAAATACAAAAAATATAAAAAAGTAAAACAAATGATTAATCACTGATTGAAAATGGTTAAATTGATTGACTTTTAATATTACTTCACTTGCTCCAAAAAATTGATACGTTGATTCATGATTTTTCCTAATGTAACATAAGGCACATATTATGTTATTATTTTTACACATATCAAATTTTGCTATGAAAATTTCTGAAACAGTGTTGTCTATTTTACTGATATAGTATTATGTTTTATTCATATGAATGACTTTTATAAGCAACTTAATCTGAATATATTTTAGATGACTGATCTGCATTTGCCGTGTTGATTTCTAAAAAGTTATTATTACATAATAATTTAGTAATTCATCTTTGTCATGTGCTTTATTGATACTTTATGATTCTTAATTCTGTCTGATAAAAGCTAAGAACCGGATATTGATAAATCATGTAATAAAATGGTTATAATATAACGGGGTGGGATTAGATAAGTTCGCTTCTCTCCACTCCCTTTCAAGCAATTTTTATTAATTATGTCTAATTATCCTAAGTTTGATTAGTTACTGTATGAATGTAGAACTGATGATTGTATTGTTTTTGTGTATTCTTATTTGATTGCTTGAAATAAACCATTTCAAATCAGATTCTCATTTAGACCAGAAGAAAACGAAGAATTTCATGTTTGAGTTTGTGTATGAGAAACGAAGAAAAACTTAGATTAACTGTATGAAAGACTTTCACTTAAATCTTTGACTAAACTGTTTTTTTTCTGATCCAAACATTTGTTCACTTAAGAAAATATGAAATGTTGTATTTCTGTAGAAAGTTTCTCCAACATCTCTGCTCTCAGAGACTCTCAGATCCTCTCTGATCTTCTTCAGATTCAGGTCAAAGCTCTGCTCTCTGTTTGGGATTCTGAACTCTCAGTCATCGCTTTTCTTCACCAACTTTCTCTGAGGATTCCTGAACTCCAGAGGACACTTGGACTTGCTCTGATTTTAGTCTTTGAAACAATTTTGGAGCAGAAGAAAGGGGGGGGGGAGCCAATATGTCAATCAGAAATACTTCAGATAAGACATCATGGCTGACATTTTAAAGACTGTTTAGAATTTGGAGCCAAAGTTTCTGTTTGGGTTTTGGTTTTTCCACAAACAATCAAATCCCATCTAAACACTGTCTGTGGAAAAATATCCATCAACAGATCTCTGTTCACTAGAAACTGCTTCTTACTGTGAGTCTGAAGGTCCTGGTTCAGTTCTGAAGTCTGGAGGATCACCTTTGGACCGGTCACTCTTCATGGAGCCACAGCTGGAGACTGCAGACTGGACTCTCTGTGTGACCTGTTGACCTCTGCAAACACCAAAGCATCAGAGTGTTGGAGGATCTGCTTCTTCATGAACAGCTGATGGACTTTAACATGAACACAGACTGAGCTGTTTAGTCTGGAATAACATGACATGTTTGGATCAACAGTTTCCAGCTTTCAGCATTTTCTGTCAGTCAATCCAGACTTTTTTCTAGAAAAGCTGATTCCAATTCTCCATGTAGAAATGGAGAAATTCTGAGAGCAGAAAGTCCAACTAGAACAATGTGATGTTTGGAAAGCATGAAAATCTGAATCCTAGGAGTCTGCAGTGATTCTTCTCATTAGACTGGAGCTGCTGTCAGTCAGAGTCAGCAGTCAACATGTTTTCTTCTCCAACATCTCTGATGTCTCTCAGAGACTCTCAGAAGACTCAACTGAAAAGATCTCATCACACACATGATGCTCCAAGTGAGTCTGATCAGAGAGATCCAGAACTGAACCAGACCTCAAGTCCTTCATCTGAAAACTGTTGATCATCTGAACTA
>JAUDJI010000250.1:0-16589 GCA_037389245.1 Oryzias sinensis | reverse complement strand
AGTGTGGTGAGTCAACTTGGCGGCACATAAACAGTTGTACAAACATTTCCGATCTTGTTTCAATATTCCGCGATATTAAATTAATCCGAGCAACTAACATAACTTGATAAGATTTTTAAGCCTTTGTCAGCCTGGAGGACCTGGAGAAATTCATTGACGAGTGTAATAATACCTGCGTCATGGGGAAAACCAACACCAACACCCCCTACTCCAAGCGAACACGGCCTGAAGAATCTCCCGGGGCTGCCTCCTCTCCAGGCAGCGGCATGAGCGACATCCTGATTCCATTGATAAAAAGCTCTCCAGCCTTGATTGCCGCCTTAACCTGCTGGAGATCCTTCTCAAAGAATTTCAAGGTCTGCGGGAGTCTCTGGAGTTCAGCCAGCAGCAGGTGCGGGAGCTAGCAGCGGAGAACCAGGCCCTCAGAGAGACTGTGAAGTAGAGCCCTGCGCGGGACTATTTTCTTCATCCCGCTCCCGCCCGCGCCCGCTGAATTTTTGACCAATCCCGCCCGCTCCCGCAACGTATGCGTTACTCTCCCGCCCGCTCCCGCAATATGTATGTCCACTCCCGCCCGCACCCGCAAAACTCATAGAATTTAGTCCCGCACAGTAATAGAGATGCATTGATTTTGTATCGTCTCCTGTCCTGCAGGAAAAAAACACGTATTTGTATTGATATTATTACAGAAATTCATGTCCCTCCTCCAGCCTCATCTTTTCATGCATTCCTCTTGTGTAATGTGCAACTTAATTATTAAATATATTTTTACAAATCCTGTTCGATTACAAGTGTGCGTGTGTGCGCGCGCACTTGATGCGCGCAGACAGACAGCCTGAAGTGCGCTCTTAGTAAGAGGCGGGGCGGGACGCACCCCCAACAACAGGTTAAATGACAGTGGCCATTGGGCGTCTCTACCTGGTGCGTTCACGGAGCTTCAGTACATAAGACTCCAACAGCCGCACAGCCTAACGTAGTCCGCTAATATATATTCATGAGATATTCATGCCAGCACTGATCCCGCGTTTTTTTTTTTTGCCGCCCGCTCCCGCCCGCAGTACAATTCAAACCGCCCAATCCCGCGAGATTTGGGTTGGGTCCCGCGGGACCCGGCGGGACCCGATCCCAATGCAGCCCTCTACTGTGAAGATCCTGGGCTATGACACCGCCCGTCTCTCCGAGGAGAACCGATCCATAAAGGAAACCCTCCTGGATCTTCAGTCGAGGAGCATGAGGGACAATCTAGTGTTCTCGGGGATTCCAGAGGAGGCAGGAGAGGTCCCGGAGGCCACGGTGAAGTCCTTCTTAGAGGTCCACCTGAAGCTCCCCAAGGAGGAGGTGCAGAAGATCTCTTTCCACAGGGTTCACCGCCTCGGAGGAAGAAGGTCCAATAACCAGCGCCCGCGTCCCATTGTCGCTATGTTTGAACAATTTAAATAAAAGGAGATGGTGAGGGGCCGAGGACGGGAACTGAAAGGAACCCATTACAGCGTGAATGACCAGTTCCCGGCAGAAATCCTCCGTAGAAGGAAGATCCTGTTCCCGCTGAGGAGGAAGCATCTGACTGCCGGTTCGAGAGCGGTTGTGGCCGTTGATAAGCTATATGTCGACGGGCGGCTGTTCCGGGGCCCAGTGATCACCCCCTGGCTGTGCTGAAGACTTTCAGATCCGCGCTGAGAACATCCGCGCTGCCCAGAAGAAACCCGCTAATCCCATTCACATCATAAATAACCCACACCTCCATCTCAGGAAGTCTTTTTTCTTCACCTCAGTCCCACTCATGTTTCTGTTGTTGTTGTTTTGTTGTTTTTGTTTTGTCTTTCTTCTCTTGTTTTCTATCTTTTCCTTGGTCCCCCCCCTCTCCCCCTTCCTCATATGTAAATCACCGAAAATCAAATCTTCGGTAAGTATTTATTTACGCACTGAACGGGCGCGCGCACACATGGATGTGCACAAGAGATCCCGCGCACACACACGGCCAAAAACTGCAAACACCTCACACAGGCTCTCATAGGACGCACGCGACACACAGCTCACATAGCCAGAAAACGTTCACGCGCACACATGCGCAGCGCTTCTCTGTGTAGCGGGTTTGCAATGCGGGCACGCGCACACGGACGGCACACACACATTACTTGGCTTTACACCTTTCTAGTCAGAGCAGTTATGAACAGTCTTAACATCGTTAGCTGGAATGTGCGTGGACTTGGCTATGGGCCAAAGAGATTGAAATTGTTAAATCACCTGTGTGGTCTAAAATCAGATATAGCTCTACTGCAGGAGACCCATTTATCTTACTCATTGAGGCATCTCCTGTGCGGTTTACAATTTCCAGTTATGTACTCTGCTAGTTACAACTCCAAACAAAGAGGAGTTGCTGTTTTGATTAACAAAAACCTTAATTTTACTCATAAGGATACAGTTACTGACCCGGAAGGCAGATTTGTAATCATTAATATATATTCATTCAGAATAAGGACTATTGCATAGCCAGTATCTATGGCCCTGATGTTGACGACTCCTCCTTCTTTCACAGACTCTTCACCTCACTCTCAGTTCACTCTGACTCCACAATCATTATAGGAGGAGACGTCAACCTGATTCTGGACCCTGAACTTGACAGACTCAGCACAGCAGCAAACCAGCGTACATGGCAGTCTGCAAGTATTCTAAAGCAGTACATGAGTGATCTGGGTCTCTGCGACGCTTGGCGCTCATGTCACCCAAACACTAAGGGGTTCACCTTTTTCTCTCCAGTTCACCATTCGCACTCTCGTTTAGACTATTTATTAATTAGTAACTCTCTCTTAAAAGATATCCAAAGTTCCAACATTCACCCAATAATTATCAGTGATCATGCACCAGTTTCTGTAAATATTTCTAGGGAAATATCAACACCCTCAGGTTCAATCTGGAGGTATAATACATCGCTGTTAAAGGACCAGGAATTTATTGAATTCTTTAAAAATGAGTGGGCAACCTTCTTAGAATTTAACAACGCTAAGGATATTTCACCATGCCTTCTTTGGGAAACCGCAAAGGAAATGATGAGAGGGAAAATCATTTCTTATTCAACGCATAAAAAGCGCAAAGAGAAAGCAGATTTATTAGAACTAGAAAATAAAATCAAAACTCTGGAGACTGCTTATGCTGCTTCTGCACAGGAACACATTCTGGGCGACCTGAAAATTTTAAAACTACAGTTAAATGACATCATCAATAAACAAACACAATTCCAAATACACAGGCAACGACTTGAAAGATTTGAAAACTCAAACAAATCTGGCAAATTTCTTGCTAATCAGCTTAAAATTAATAAAGAAAAATCAACAATTACTTCAATCGTTGATGAAAAAGGAGATGTCACTCACAATCCGGTCAAAATAAATACAGCGTTTAAAGACTTTTATAAATAATGTATACACATCACAGATTAACCCATCAGAACAAAGCATCAACTCATTTTTAGATAAAATAAACCTACCCAGAATAACTGAAGATCAGATGTTAAACCTAGACTCGCAGCTTTCTTTGTCTGAGCTTCATGAAGCCCTACTGCTTATGCCTAATGGTAAAGCACCAGGGCCTGATGGCTTTCCTGCTGAGTTTTATAAAGAATTCTGGGAACAGCTGGCACCAACGTTTTTTGAAATGGTAACATTTATCAAGGAAAGCAAATCAATGCCACCTAACATGAACTCCGCCAACATAATTCTCCTCCTTAAACCAGACAAAGACCCCACTAGCCCTTCAAGCTATCGCCCTATTTCTTTAATTAATGCAGATGTAAAAATTATCTGCAAAGCACTAGCACAGAGAATAGAAAAAATCACTCCTCACATAATTCACCTCGATCAAACTGGATTCATCAAAGGCAGACACTCTGATGACAATGTCCGCAGACTCATTAATGTAATTGACTTTGCCACCATTAAAAATCAGGAAATGGCCATACTGTCGCTGGATGCTGAAAAAGCTTTCGACAGAGTAAATTGGAAGTTCCTCTTTGCTGCCCTCCATAGGTTTGGTTTTGGAGAATCATTCATCAACTGGATCAAAATATTATATCACAACCCCAATGCATCAGTTAGAACTAATAAACAGACCTCCAACAGGTTTTTTCTTGGAAGAGGAACCAGACAGGGTTGCCCACTCTCTCCTTCTCTTTTTGCTATATTTATTGAGCCTCTAGCGGCAGCAATAAGACAGAATGAGAGCATTATAGGAATAAAAACCAAACACAGCCATCATAAAATTAGTCTCTATGCAGATGACATATTACTGTTTTTAAGTAATTTACATTCTGTAAATGAAACGGCAACAATCATTGATGAATTCTCCTCTATATCAGACCACTCCATTAATTGGAATAAGTCTGTTTTATTACCACTGAACAGTAATGCAGAGCAAAGACTCACAATACCAGTTAAATTAGGAAATATCAAATATCTAGGTATCAATTTTTCCCCCATACTATCAGAACTCGTGCAGCTAAACCACACCCCATTACTGAAAAGCATACAGGATGATCTAAGACGCTGGACCAACCTGCCTCTGTCCCTTATGGGCAAGGTAGCCACGGTAAAAATGAAAATCTTACCCAAAGTTAATTATCTATTCTCAATGATTCCCACACAACCGCCATTAAAATGGTTCAAAACATTAGACTCATCCATATCAAGCTTTTTATGGAACAATAAACCTGCAAGAATTAGTCTAAAAACTTTAAAATCTGCAAAAAGCTGTGGAGGATTAGAATTACCTAATTTCCACAATTACTTTCTTACAAATAGATTACAATACATCTTAAAATGGTTAAAAAATAATCCAGAAACCAACTCATGGTTAAACTTGGAACAGGCGTTATGTGGAAAGATCAACCTGTCAGATCTACCATTTATTAGCCAAACAGTCAAAAAACAGGATTGCTTCAAAAGTATTAATATAAATATTACTTTAACAGCCTGGTGGGAATTTCTCAAAATATCAAAATCGTCAACTCAACCGTGCAAAATGTCACCCATCTGGAAAACCCCAGACATTCTTATAAACAAAAAATTAACACCCCCACCACCCCAATCAATCAGCATTTGAGCGCTTCATATCCCAACCAATGGAGAGGATTATACTGGACTTGACTTGGAGGGGAGGCGTGTATTTCAAGAGAAATGGAAGTCACTGGATCAGACTGACTTGAATGCTTATATTGGATCTGATATTAGCTGGAGTGTATAGGTCAAAGGGAGAAGCAACTTCAAGTCTATGGAATGAAGAGAATGGAAGACCAATCTTTCGAGCAACAATGTCTCTGGAGACATTTCACATGATATCTCGTGTGATCCGATTTGACAACCGCGACACCAGAGTTGGTCGACGTGAAAGTGACAAACTAGCTGCAATCAGAGATGTATGGGATAAATGGGTCGAAATTCTACCTTTGTTGTACAATCCTGGTCCCCATGTTACTGTAGATGAGCGCCTTGTTCCATTCAGAGGGCGCTGTCCTTTCCAACAGTACATGCCCAACAAGCCTGCCAAGTATGGCATAAAACTATGGGCAGCCTGTGATGCAAAATCTAGCTTTGCATGGAAAATGCAAGTGTACACTGGAAAACTACCTGGAGGAGCACCTGAGAAGAACCAGGGGATGCGTGTGGTGCTTGAAATGAGTGAAGGGCTGCAAGGCCATAACATCACATGTGACAACTTCTTTACATCCTACCGCCTTGGGGAAGAACTTCAGAAGAGGAAGCTGACTATGTTGGGAACAGTCATAAGAAATAAGCCAGAACTTCCCGGTGAAATTCTCAAGATACAGGGGAGACCTATGCATTCTTCAATATTTGCCTTCACTGAAAAAGCAACAGTTGTTTCATACTGCCCGAAGAGAAACAAGAATGTTCTTGTGATGAGTACAATGCACACAGATGCATCTCTGAGCACAAGAGATGACATGAAGCCACAAATGATCCTGGACTACAACTCCACCAAAGGAGGAGTTGACAATCTGGACAAAGTCACAGCAACATACAGCTGCCAGCGCAAGACTGCTCGTTGGCCCATGGCAATTTCCTTCAATATTGTGGACGTGTCTGCCTACAATGCCTATGTCCTGTGGTCTTAAATCAACCAGGAATGGAATGCCGGCAAATTGTACAGACGTCGGCTTTTCCTGGAGGAACTCGGCAAAGCACTCATCACTCCCAAGATCCAGAGGCGAGCCAGGCCAGCTCGATCACCAGCAGCTGCTGCTGTCATTGAAAAGATCAAGTTCAGGCCATCCAACCAGTATGCAATGGATCCAGTGGATACAGATGTAATGAAACGAAAAAGATGCCAGGTATACTCTGCCTGCCTCAGAAGAAAGTTCAAAAGATAACAATGTACACAGCTGTTTTGTAACCCTTGTGCTATCTTAGATGACCCCCCCTTACATTGACGTGTTCTCCCTACCATGACAAAGGCGGATAAAGGTGGAAAGATTTCATGTAATCTATGGACACCAGTGAAGATCACAAATCATTGAAGAATAAAGGTTCAGCGCACTGTCTAGTGCAGGGGTGGCGAACACGCGGCTCACGAGCCGCATGCGGCTCTTGGCCAATAAGGATGTGGCTCTTTGCGTCTCATCATATTTTCCATATACTGTGCCTCATTTCATAATTTTTTCCCTCTTAAACCACACTCAAACCATCAGAGGATATTAAAAATAAATAATAATAAAAGTAATTTGGAAGTGTGTGTGTTTGATGCCGCTCCTGACTGTCAATCATTTGCGCAGGTTACGCCGAATGCCGGAACACATACATAAAGATTTATGTGCGATTTATGTGCCCACGGTTGGTCTCCCTGGACCAACCGTGGGCCGGGCGGATGGCTGCCTGGAGTGCGGAGCGGGTCTCCCTTGGGGGGTCCTGGCTCGTACCTGGGGTTGGGGCGGGGGGATGTCCGGAACTCCTGGGTGGTGGTGGGGTGCTCGTCTGGGGCTGTGGGTGTCCTTCTCCGGTGGGGCCCTGCGTTGGGTTCTCCCGGCGCAGCGGGGGGGCTGCTCTCCTGGTTGGGCTGGGGCGGCGCTCTCTCTCCCTCCGTGCTTCCCTGCTCTCTGGCTCTGGGGGCCTTGCGGCGGTCCTGCTGGCCCTGGCCTGGGTGGCGGGCTTGGTCGCCCGGGCGGCGGTTGTTCCCTGCCGGTTCCCGTGTGGCGTTGGGGGGATTCCGGCTGCCGCTGCTGCTGCGGTGGGGGTCTTGGGGTGGGGATGGCTGGGCACTCTCCCTCCTTCTTTCCACGTTCCACCATCCATTTTAGAAGAACATAAACACTCACCTGAGCACAGGTGTTAGCTCACCTTTGCACTAACAGTTTGCATTTCTGAATGACTGAAATATTTCACACTAGTTGGTTTTAAGGCATAAGTATGCGTGTGAACACTATCTGTTTTGTATATATGTCGACAGGTGGACATTTTTTGCAGCTAGCAGGTGTGTTTATAACATTTGAGTGTGTGTGTGGACAGGCTCCGCCCTTATTGTACTACATTTGAACCTTACCATAATGATTAACAACCAGTAAACTTGTTGCTTTATGCTGCTTCATGGTCTTATCCCCCTTCCCCTCCTATTATCACCCCCTACCCCCCCTCTCTCTATCGTCCCTCTCTCTTCTTCGCCTCTTTCCTTTTCCGTCCGGTCCAACACCAAAGATTTTCAGACATGATTGAAATTAATAAAGTTTGGCCTCAATTACAAAAGGGGTTTATCTAGACATACCTTTGGTTTGTCTGAAGATTAATAACCCCTCTTGTTAAAGTAAAATATGTCCAACACAAGAGGCCCTCAGCTCTCATCTGTCTGCCCAGCTGTTGGACAGGACAAGTTAAAAAAAAAAAAAAATTGTACCAGTCATTATTTCTACTAACCCAGCACTTTGCAGGTGGTAGGCACAGTGATTCTTTAAGACAATGTCAAGTCAAGCCAAGTCAACTTTATTTATAAAGCGCTTTTAAAACAGCAGGAGCTGACCAAAAGGCTTAACAATGCAGAATAAATAAAACAACAAACTAAAACAAACTGCTCACCTGGTTGGGCTGGGGCGGCGCTCTCTTTCCCTCCGTGCTTCCCTGCTCTCTGGCTCTGGGGGCCTTGCGGCGGTCCTGCTGGCCCTGGCCTGGGTGGCGGGCTTGATCGCCCGGGCGGCGGTTGTTCCCTGCCGGTTCCCGTGTGGCGCTGGGGGGATTCCGGCTGCCACTGCTGGTGCGGTGGGGGTCTTGGGGTGGGGATGGCTGGGCACTCTCCCTCCTTCTTTTCATGTTCCACCATCCATTTTAGAAGAACATAAACACTCACCTGAGCACAGATGTTAGCTCACCTTTGCACTAACAGTTTGCATGACTGAATGACTGAAATATTTCACACTAGTTGGTTTTAAGGCATAAGTATGCGTGTGAACACTATCTGTTTTGTGTACATGTCGACAGATGGACATTTTTGCAGCTAGCAGGTGTGTCTATAATATTTGAGTGTGTGTGTGGACAGGCTCCGCCCTTTTTGTACTACATTTGAACCTTACCATAATGATTAACAACCAGTAAACTTGTTGCTTTATGCTGCTTCATGGTCTTATCCCCCTTCCCCTCCTATTATCACCCTCCTACCCCCCCTCTCTAACGTCCCTCTCTCTTCTTCCCCTCTTTCCGTTTCTGTCCAGTCCAACAACAAAGGTTTTCAGACATGATTGAAATTAATAAAGTTTGGCCTCAACTACAAAAGGGGTTTATTCAGACATACCTTTGGTTTGTCTGAAGATTAATTACCCCTCTTGTTAAAGTAAAATACGTCCAACACAAGAGGCCCTCAGCTCTCATCTGTCTGCCCAGCTGTTGGACAGGACAAGCTAAAAAAAAAAAAACGGTATAAAATCAAGAAATTAAATAAAAATAAATAAGACCAATAAAAACATCAACTCACACCGAGTTAAACGCCAGAGAGAAAAAGTGGGTTTTAAACTTGGATTTAATATCATTCAACGAACGGGCCTTCCTAATCTGCATAGGGAGTGCATTCCACAAGCTGGGGCCAGCAATGGCAAATGCCCTGAATTTCTGCCGTGTCCTTGGCACATCCAGGAGCAGCTGGTCAGCTGATCTAAGTGAGCGGGAAGGGGAATGCAGGTGTAGCAGCTCAGAGAGGTAGGGTGGAGCCAGACCACTTAAAGACTTAAAAACAAATAAAAGATTTTTTTTTTAAAAACCAACTCTAAAATGGACAGGCAGCCAAAACTGGTGTGATATGCTCTCTCTTCCACGTTCCAGTTAACAAGCGTGCACCAAAGTTCTGCACCAGCTGGAGACGGGACAAGGATGAGTGAGGGGCACCGAAGTAAAGAGAGTTACTGTCATGGCTTGCAGGCTGTAGCAGACCCAGATGCTGGAACCCGGAAGGATACTCGGCAGACAGAATGGTCAGTTAAAGAGTTTTTAATTCTGGAGGCAGAATTTACAAGGGAGAAATCCGCAGGAGCTGGTTGGAGGTTCTTGTGGGCGAACACCGTGGTCCGGAGGTATGCCAACGAGACGCCAGGACGAGACGCCAGGACGAGAAGCAGCGAGACGAGGTGAGTGTGGCCGTAGGTTCCAGATTACAGCAAAGTCCTGAGTGGCAGACAGACAAGGGGTTAGTCAAGGCAACGAGACAAGAGCGAGATAGTGCATAGGCGGCCAGTGAAGCACCGAGGAGTACAACGAACTAGCGTCGAGTACAGGTCCTGGTCCTCCTTAAGAGCCTGGATCCTGATGGTGCTGACGAGGCACAGCCGTTGTCAACAGGTGGTTGAGATGACGAGGGCCCAGCCGGGGGCACCGTGACAGTTACAGTAATCAATCCGAGTTATAACAAAGGCGTGGATTACTGTCTCAAAGAACTTTCTTGATAACAACAATTTGACTTTAGCCAGCTGCCTTAACTGAAAGAAGCTGGATTACACCACCGAACTGATCTGCTTGTCCAAATTAAAACCAATGTCCATCTTCACTCCTAAGTTTGTCAGAGTAGATTTAACAGATTGAGTGAGAGAACCCAGAGCTTTAGGGTGTGACTCACTGTTGACACTGGGACCAAAGACGATCACCTCTGTCTTTTCATCATTGAGGTGGAGAAAATTTAAGAGCCATCCAGATTTGTAATTCCTTTAAGCACTTAATTAAAGGGCTGATGTAGTGGGCATGTCATGGCTGGCTAAGCTAGGCAGACCCAGATGCTGGAACCCGGAAGGATGACAGGAGGTGAGTTATGGTAAGAAGTGGGTTTATTGATACGGCTGGTGATGTAGTCTTGGTATGGCAGGGAGACGACGTGGCTGGAGGGAGTCCGTGGATCCGAGACCGGACGAGGACAGGAGGCACCGCTTGAGGAACCGGACCGTGGCGTGAGAAGAGCCGTGAATTCCAAACAGCGGTCCACTGCAGACGGTGAGTGTGGATGGGAGCTTGACTCGTCCGCTTGACCGCTCACTCGTGGATGTGGGTTTTCCATTAGGGGCAACGAACTTGCGTTGAATGTTGGTCCTGGAGCTCCTTAGGAAGGTCTGGCAGTCTGATGAGATGAGTGGCGGCAGCTGCGGAGAATTAGGCCAAGCAGAGAGGGGAGGGGGGAGGAACCTGACAGAGGCACCGTGACAGGGCATCCTTCTTTGTTATTTTGTTATTGTTTTAATGTGAAACATAGTTCCTATCCTTTTCATAATTCGATTAACAAAATGAGACCCATTGTCACTATAAATAATAATATATATATTTTTTTCCAGGTATACCATACAGAGGAATTATATCTTTGCATAGTCCTTTGGCTACTGCTATTGCATCAGGATGTTTTGTTGGGAACAATTCAATCCATTTAGAGAATGCATCTATTATGACCAGACAGAACTTTTCCTTTTAATTCTATCAAGTCCATGTGTTTAACCCGAAACGGAGATTGGGGAGTTGGAAACTTCCCTCGTGTTGGTCTAAGATTTCCCTGAGCATTGTGCTTACATGCTCCTATAAAAATTTTTTTGAATAAGAATTAAATCCAATATTTGTTTACCTGTCCCATCATTCCCCCCGTTGACCCATGGGTCACCCCATGGGTCAATATAGCTGCCCATTTAAAAATAGTTTTTTTTTTTTATAAAGTAGGTTTGTTTTCTGGTCATACATATATACTATTTAGGAGTTTAGCATTATGTTTGTTCCAGAGCTCTTTTTCAGGTTCCAAACTCCGTTGTTGCAAAAGTATTTCTTTGTCAACCTCCTCATTTTTCTTTGAAAAACCATCTACATAAAGTATTTCACCTTTCATCAGTGGTTGATTTATTAGGTCATATCTGCTCTGTGCTGTTTTTTCTGCTAATTCTTGGCAATCATGCACACTTCCACCATAAGGAAGTGGCAACATTGTAGCAGGGTCCAACTGGGTGCACCATTCTATCGTGAGGTGCGGTTGGAACAGTAATGTGGCCATGCAGGATAAGTGTCGCGCAGGCGACAAAAAAAGTTAAGTTCATCTGTAAAAGTAATGCTAAAAACTGCATGCGAAACCTTAAGGGTCAGTGGGTGGAATAGTACTATTGTTGCACTTACTTCTACTGCCATTGATGCCGCAATTGGTGTCCTAACGCAATGCGGCAGTACACATGCCACACCATTTAATTTTGAAGAGAAATAAGCTACAGGTTTCATTTTGTCTTCATGTTGTTGGACTAAAACTGAGGTCAATAAATTATCTTTGCAGTCTACCATTTATACAAAAGGTTTACTATAATCAGGTAACTCTAAGGCTGTGCTGGACACCAGAACTTGTTTTATGTTACAAAAGGCCTTGTCTGCTTCCTGTGTCCAGGTTACAGGGGAATTCATTTTTAAAATTTTGTCATACATCAACTTTTGGAGAGAAACCATTATTTCAGCATAGTTTGGTACCCAGTTCCTGCAATAATTTATCAGACCTAAAAATGACATCATTTGCTTCTTCGTTAGGGAATTTGGTGCTTGCAGAATTGCAGTTTTCCATTCTTCCATAATTGTTAGTCCTGTTGCGCCTAAATATGACAAAGATATTTTACTTGTTCCCTGCACAGCTGTAATTTATTTTTACTGACTTTGTGGCCTTCATCAATTAAATGTTTTAACAGTGCCATTGAATCCTTCGTACAAGTTTTTTTTTTGGTGATGCTATCAGAACATCATCGACATAAATTATTTTTTTACTTCCCCTGGAGGTTGGAATTTTTGCCATGCTCGCTATCATTTCGCACTAACCTTGGGGTAGTCTGGTGTAAGTGTACTTTTGGCCGTCATATGTGAACACAAACCAGTACTGGCTGTTCTTTTGGACAGGCACAGGAAAGAATGCATTACTGATGTCTACCACTGTGAAGGCGGCTGCATCCGATCCTAACGAGTTCAGTAATGTATAGGGGTCAGGCACACAGGGTGCTCTTTGAATAACTGCATTGTTTACTGCTTGTAAGTCTCATACCATCCTCCAACCAGTGGACGGCGCCTGTTTTTTCACTGGAAATATAGGAGTATTACATGGTGAGTCATTGCACTTTATAATAACTCCTGCAACTATTAAATCTGAAATTACTGGTTTAATACATTCTTGTGCATCTGGTCTTAAAGGATATTGTCGAACACATGGTCTATATTCTGTTTTTGGTCTAATCTGAACTGTAAAGCGCCTTTAATTAACCCTACATCTGTGGGTCCTTTAGACCACAGAGTGTCGGGGAGATCCTTTAACAGATCTTCCTCCTCCTCAGTTAACACTACTAATCATCTGGCCGAGTTCTTTGGTTTTTCTTCCAAATGCACACCCATTTTAACAGAAGTTGTCCAAAACAAAGCCACTCGAGTCAGTCCAGTTGAGGGACTTCCCTGGATGTGGGGTGATAGTGTTGGAATCCAGTCATCAGCACTTTCCCCCATCCTAACCATATCTCCCAGATCCTGCCACTGCTGATTGTGCCCATTCAGCATGAAGACATGCCAAAGGTGATTTAAAATTCAACATGTTTTCCCCCATTTTTGCAGCTACAGCTGCCCTGCATACAATTATGTAAAAGTGATTTTAGTTGCACTAACTCTAACTGAGAATTACACACGATTTCACCATTTGAGCTTTCACTGAAACTCGCGTGGCTGCAGGCTTTGCTCCTGGAATTTGGTCTTTGATAGCTGTCCTACATGCACCATCGTCATACAAAAAAAAAAATCATCACATTCCCATTTATCCTTAATTTAATTTCTGATTTCACATCTGCATAAGCCAATAAATCCTAGAACTTCATCAACACCTCATCATCTCCATCTGACTCATCATTCTGCTTTTCAGGGAGTCCTGTATTAAAAAAAGCAAAGCCCCCTGTCCCCTGGCCTCGTCATGCTTTTTCCTTCACTTCCACAGGTCCAACACCCTGAAAAGGGGTAACCATAAGCTCCTCTCTGACATCCTCACTACATCTCAAACCTCTTCTGTCATGTCCTCTCTGGAACCTCTCCTTCTTCGGCTGCCTCCACCATGATAAAACACTTCCACTCAAACTTTCCATGTCCTGCACAAACTGATTCACTTCTGCTTTGTAAGAAATCACACCTTCTATAGCTTTCTTAACATCTTCCATTGTCCATGTCCTATACACTAAAATAGTCGGAGTTGATCATCTCCTGCCTGGGGGTTTGCAACCTGGATGATTGGAAATGATTCTGTCATTGCTGAAGTTTCTTCAGGTGCAGAGGGGAGAGAAGGAAGCCCCTCTCCCATTGTTTTTAACCACTGTAATTTCTGCCCTGTCTGTGATCTCGTCATATACCTTTTTGAGAGGATTCCCCATCATTAGGTGGGGGATCCTTTACTAACTGGGGGTAAAGAGAGCTGTTAACATCTGCTCCATATGGAGCAGGCGCTCCTCCTTCCTGCACGTTCTCGTCCTCCTTCCTGCAGGCTCGTGCACGCGCCCCCTCCCCCTGCTCTCTCCTGTTCTCTGAAGCTGCACTGCCCTTTTTTTTTTTCCTTCTTTCCGCCTCTCTCAACCAAAATTCCGTAGACTCAAATCCTGCTTTCTACATTTTCTTCTGATCTTTTCCTGTCTTTTTTTTTTAATCGCATCCTGTAATGCAATTATTTTCTGAGTGTTTAACCTTCCATTAAATCCATAGTCTTTTACCCATTTATCCAAATGCTCGTTTTTTGCAGGATCCAGACTTTCCACATACTTCCAATCCTTGCTCTGCAAACTTTCTTTTGGACTTTCCTTACTCTGTGCCTTTCTCATTTTTAAAAACAAAACTAAACAAAAAACACTTGTTTAGCAGTTCAAAAAACACAATCTGCAAATTCAGCGATTTGCTAAACACAACAGCAACAAAACACAGCAACAAGAAACAAACAGCAAGATTTGCACACAAAATCACATTAACATTCACACACTCTTTACTCTACTAATTTATAAATGCCGGCTTTTAATTATCTTAAATTCCTACATCTGAAAGTTATGGTACTGGGATTTCGTATATCATATCTATTCATACATATATGTATTCTTTTCATTATTTTATTTAACACGGAATTTCACGGACTCCGCCGTCCAACCAAATGGTACGGGATTTCCAGGACCCCGCCGTCCTTGCCTGATAGTGTCTAGAATTCTCAGGGCTTTACTTCTTTTTAAACGCGGAATTTCACGGACTCCGCCGTCCAACCAAATAGTACGGGATTTCAAGGACCCCGCCGTCCGTACTTACGGAATTTCACAGGACTCCGTCGTCCTTTCCGTTGTCTTTCTCCTTCGGTATACCGTCAACCTTTTGGACTCCAGCCAACGGGATGGGCACCAGTTCCAACAAAGGGTTGACTCACCTAGGAGTCAGCTGTGGCCACAGTCTCCTGGGGCCCACCACGCTCGCTGAAATCCTCAGGTATGTTGGTATCCGGCTCGAAGGGACCAAATTAATGTTGGGTTCAAACAACCTGCAACATCATAACAATTCAAAAAGGAAAGAAAGACCAACGGACAAAGGTACCTTTACGAGGAGAGCAGACAGAGATCTACCCAGTAAACAATCTCTCTCCACTCTGGCGCAAATTCTGCTGCCTCCTCTTTTAATAAGTTGATTTGGGTTGTCCCTAAGTTACACATGCGCTGAGCTCTAAGGAGGGGAAACAGATAAAAACACAGCTGCAGCGCTATCAGAAAGCATTTATTACAACATGTCCATCCTTCCACAGTCTTCTCAAATCATCTCTGGACCTGCAAAGCCGTTTCTCACAGATAAACTAACACAGAGCGTCCTTCGATTCATTTTAGACATAGCTAACACAGGTTCTCAGGAGAATGCTGAAAAGACGCAAAGATAAACATTTTCTCCCAAGGGTGTCACCTCCACCTTCCTGTGAAACAGATTTGGACACAAACAGACACTTCTGCAAACATGATTAAATCACCTATACATATATAGCAAGGTGATGCATAAAATAAGCAAATATGAGATAACCTATATACATTATTCCAACAATTGGTCAGCATCCGTCATGTGGTGGTTATGCATATGCG
This sequence comes from Oryzias sinensis, assembly GCA_037389245.1. Taxonomy (NCBI): domain Eukaryota; kingdom Metazoa; phylum Chordata; class Actinopteri; order Beloniformes; family Adrianichthyidae; genus Oryzias; species Oryzias sinensis. The sequence continues at coordinate 1,003 of JAUDJI010000250.1, read as the reverse complement.
GTGATGGTCAGAGGGGCCGTAGGCACGAACTGGCAGCCACGCCTCTGTCAGTCTGCCCCAGGGCAGCTGTGGCTGCATCAGTAGCTACCATCACCAAGTATGAATGAGGAATGAATGAATAATGGACACAATGTAAGCGCTTTGAGCGTCTGGAAAAGCACAGCTAAATCTAATCCATTAATATTATTATGTATAACACAGTAAAATAACTCTATTTTAACCTGAGTTTTTTTATTCTGGTCTTCCCCTGGTTCGTACCAGAGCTCATCTTCATCTTGCTCCTCTTTATTTAGCCATGTGAAAGCTCAGCTGAATCTGGAGTGAACCAAACCAGACTTCTGTGGTCCGCTTAACCCTTGTGCTATCCCAGGCACTTTAACATTGGGAGTGGGGTCATCTAGACCAGTGTTTTTCAACCAGTGTGCTGTGGGAGCTGGTCAAGTGTGCCGTGGGAAACTGCCCTCATTAAATGAAAAATTAAACATTTCCCATCTCCAGGATTTCAGCTCTCTGTTCATCCAAACAGGCCCTGATAAAACACTGAGGAGTTAGGAATATAAAATATCGTAAAATACGTTTTCTTTGCGTTTATTTTATTTTATTAAAGACATTTTGATAAGAATGACGTACCGCGATTCAGCTGCAACTCCGGCTGTATTTTGGAAAAGTCCCACCCCTTTAACTGTCTCCACCAATCATTCTTGGGGAGCTTAATCACATGTCATCAGTCTGACCAATCAGAAGTGGTTAAAGTCTTCACTTCCTTGTCCCAATTTAGCTCGTAAAGTCGCTCAGTTCCACCAAAAATACCAGCTAAAGCTCGTCTTTATCGGTGTATCTTTCCACAGAATCCGGTATCAGACCGTGGAACAAGTGAACAAAACAATGAAGCTCAGAGACGCGATCTCCGCCGGCCGTTTAATGCACTACATCTCCCATGATGCATTGGGTTGTGAGAGTGACAGCGCTCAAGGAGATCTGTTGTTAAACGTCTTGAAATCAA
>JAUDJI010000249.1:0-16672 GCA_037389245.1 Oryzias sinensis | reverse complement strand
CCCCCTAAGTCATGGAGTTAGCTATGGGAGACCAGAGAGACTGAGTTCTTTCAAAGTTACCTGAACTTTAAAAAAAAAATCTCTAAATTTGGCTTAGAGTCACATACAGCCTGCAGTTGAATGGAATAAAAAAGCTTCCTGTTAAAATAACAAGCTGCATTTTCTTTTAGGGCCTTTATTCTTATGTGGCAGCCATCAATGCTCCCTACGACCTTTTGGAAGGTGGAAGACTCGGCGAGCTGCTATAAAACCAGAGGTGACTAATGGCAGTTCATTCCCACTGGATGCTGGGTGACCCTGCTCATCAGCTGGAGGATGCGGTCTGCCGTCCTGTGGACAACGTCACTTACAGTGGACCGTGGCATGTCAAAGGCCCTGGCTACCACACTGTATGATGTGCCACATGCCAGCCAGAAAAGAAACACCAGGACCTCAGTCTCCTGTGCCCCCCCCAGAGTGTGAGGAACCCGAAGCTGCTCCACCAGATGCTCGATGGTCCTGCGGGTCAACGGATCTTCGGGTCTGCCGGTCTGGTTTTGCGTTGGACTGAGCGTCAGCGTGAAGGTCCACGACAGACACCTTTATGTTGGCAAAGCAGTAGAGACGTGGAAGAGCCTGTAAAATAGAAAAATAATAATATAATAATTTCATTGAGAAAATTAAATCTGATTTTTTTGAATGTTTCATTTTATTCTGATGTCTTACATTTTAGTTTATGACGTATTTATAAATGCTGGAAAATCTCGTGGTTTTTTTTTTGGCTGGGTTTTTGGATTTTTATATAAATATTTAAAAATTAAAGTATTTTTGTTTAAAACAAGTGATATGGTTTGACTCTGAATAAAAAATACTAAACTTTGATCTCACAAGTGTTTCATGTAGTTAGACTATACAGTTCATAATCCAGTGTTGAAAAATAATGTCAAACTCTTACCCAGCAGGCTGTGTAATCTTGAGCACAATTAGTAACAAATGCTTAAATTGAACTAATAAAAAAACTTTAAGTTTAACTCACAAGTTGTTCATGTCTGGTCAGGGCATCCAGAGGAAATCTTCTGTGACGTCTGCTTCTCCTTGCCGTCCTGTGATGCTGCATATCTGCTCGTTTTTTCCCATGAAAAACGGTTGAATTATTGCCGGGAACACGGACAGATTCATATATAAAGCTATTTTCAGTAAGGCAGAAGAGAAAACTACAGAAAAAAAATGCCTCCTCGCAAGAACCCGTAAATCGTTCAGCGGCACAAAAATAAATATTGCCATGGAGTAATAACATGGGGTTTATTTATCAACAAATACATAAAATCACCACCAATGTGTTTGTGTGACAGACAGAGCTGTGGGTGGTGGTTTGTCCCTCATGGTGTTCCATAGTTTAGCATTCATGGCCAGCACCTGTCTGTTGAGCTGTGATTGGCTCACAAGGCTGATAAATAGCAGCAGTGGGAGTTCCATCTAGATGCTGGTTTCCTGGTTTGGCCTTGGTAGGTGAGCTTGACATGTGGACCGTTTTTACTAAAGCTTTTAATCATTTGAGTCCTTTTACTAAAGTCTTTAGCATTTGAGTTAGCAACATTTAAAATTCTATTTATATTAACAGGTGGTGGCATGAGTTCTGACCCTGGGGCATGAGAGGTAATATAAGGGTTTGTAAAACATGTGTTTGTCCCAGGGGAGAACTAACTTATTTTTCTTTTTCCAGCAGAGTTGCCACTGCTGTTTTGCTTAGTGTTTTTAGTCATTGTTTTTAATGTTTTAATCAAGCTTGACACCCTTGCTTTTATCCATTTTTAAACTGTTTTGTGCTCATTTTTAGTATCTTGGTGTCTGGACCTGGCTGAAGGTGGCTGCCTCCTCCTTTTATCCTTATGGTAGCTGGTGGGTGCCATACATAGTACTGTGTAAGGGGGACCCCCCTGTCTTCAGCCCATAAATTGGTGGTGACCTGCTCAGGTGCACCTCTGTTGTTTTTTTGTATTTTATTTTAATCACTGTTTGGGTTGTGGTGTGTTTTTGTGTGCATTTGGGCCCTGAGCAGGTACTCCTGGTGAGAGTTGGATCAGAGATCTCCCTTGGTGGTGTTTGTGGCTACCCGCCGTTGCAGTGGGGCTGAGGCGATCTTGGAGGCAGCCGCCCTCATGCAGTGTTGGAGTGCGGTCCAACTGTCTGAGTCCATTTTAACTTTCTCTTTTATGGAATCTGTCAAGTTTTTAATAAATTGTTTTCAACCTATCAAATCCAGTCTCCATTTGGGTTACAAATGTAAGAGGGCGTTCGGTCACATTTGTAATTTTATTATTTATAAATCAGCCACATTTTCCATGATCAGAACACAGCAGATTCATAAATAGGCTTCATAAAATGTTCATATTTATTATATTTTTAATTTGACAAATGGGTGTCATTCTCCACGTTAAATAGGAGTTCCCCTCCAGACCAGGTGGTGGCGGTAATGCGTCACTTTGTTTCCATGCCAATCGCCATTTTGAAAACACCCGAAAGAGAAAACTAGTGAGCACGGGTGTTGGTCTAAGTCGCTGGTTGACAAGAGATTTAACTGTTTTTGGGAGAAATCTGTTAACCAAAGCGGAAGGCGTCTCTAAGATTATTTATCCCTGCTATTCCTTATACATATCCCCTCCAAACATTAGGAAAGTTAACTCTATTTTTCAATTCATATGGAAAAACAAAACACATTATATCAAACGTTCCCAACTGGTCAAAAGTTATGATAATGGTGGCATCAATGCTCTAGATTTTGAAGCTATGGTCGGTACTTTCAGGATTAATTTTTTAAAAGCTCTTCTGGTTGATAGTAAATCCATTTGGTTTCATATTCCAACATCCATCTTTAAACATTTAGGAGGCATAGACTTCCTTTTGAAATGTGATTTTTGAAGTCAACAAGATTCCATTCATTTTGTCCAACTTCCATAAACAGGTTCTTCAGTTTTGGAAAATGATATTTAATCACAATTTTACCCCCCATGGATCAACATTATGGAATAACAGAACAGTATTAGTTGGTAGGAAATCTTTATTCAAACAGGATTGGTTTGACAAACATTCTTTTTGTTACAGATTTAACTGACAGTGAAGGTAATTTATTGACTTTTTCTTCGTTTATAGATAAATACAGTCTCACCTGCAGCCTTAAAGAATTTAAAAAAGTATGTCGAGCTATTCCTGCTGCTTTGATTCATTTAATAAAGAACACTGTTTTTACTCCTCTTAGAACAATTATCTCATTACCAAAATTACAGATAAATGGATGTAATTTCTTAGATTTTAAACTAAATAACAATCTTTTGAACAACTATTTAAAAGAAAGAATTTATCATGTCCATAATCGAGCCTCTTTTAGATCTTTCTCTTTTTTCAACAGCCAATCTCTGTTAGTTAGAGCACACTCAAAGTATTTTAAATGGCCTGTTCTGCCCAAAGTAAAAGAAACTCATTTCAAAATAATAAATAAATATTATCCTGTCTCCGATTTTCTTCAAAGCAGATTTAAATTTGACGTGGAATCTTGCATTTTTTGTAACTCCAATTAGGAAACACTGGAACATTTGTTTTTTTCATGTGATTACTCCAAAGAGTTCTGGACTCGAATAAGGAATTGGATTAATTTAAAACTGAATATTCCCCCTTTTGGTATTTCTGATGTCATGCTGTTTATGGAAAATATTGATGATTCTTTCTTAAATTTCATTAATATCTTACTTTTAGGAAAATACCATATCCACTGTTGCAAGTGGAGAGGTTCCAAGCCCTCCTTCCCAGGTTTTATTAACGAATTTAAATTATATTATTCCTCACTGAAAAGATTACAATCCTCGGTAGGTGTTAAAAAAATATCTAAACAAATTTCTTTGTGGCTTTTATTCTAGTTTCTGTCCTGTGCTATCATTTGGCTCCTGTTATTTTTTTATTTTTTGTAAGTGTTTCAACACTTAATGTTTATGACTGAGAGTATATTTTACCTCCCTTAGTGTTTTTGTATTTTGTGGTGTATTTATCCTCTGCTGGAGTTTGTATGTTTTGTATTTGAAAAGTTCAATAAAAAAAAAAAAATAAAAAAAAAAAACGGGTGTTGGTCTAAAGTTTGTCATTTCATTTCCGCCCACAATGACCCAGACTTCCGCCTGTACTTAGAAAATATTATGTTTGGCATCACCCACTGTCCATGTCATAAAAAAGAACAGTTGTACCTTATTAACCTTTTGTTGTTTTTATGCAAATGGCACATTCATAAATCAAAAGTAACGAATCATACCCCTCATTTCTCAATCTTTATTAATGAGTTCAAACAATACATTAAGACAATAAGAAACTCTGATAATAAGAACACCATCAAAACATTAGATCTGTGTTATTTTGAAATATATATGCATAAAATGTATAAACCCCCTGGGGGGTATTCCAGGAAGCATGTTTAAACTAGCCTGACTTTAAGCCTGAACTCTGGCTGAAATCCGCCTGAACTTGCTTACTCTGGGTATGTCGGTTCCAAAAGACCGGATATGAGTTGGCGTAATTACGCTCGACTTGGTAACCCTGGGTTAACGCACGGTACATAAAGACATTCTCAATGGATCGCTGATTTCTGGAGTCACCATGGAAACGCGTGGTGAAAAAAAAAAGAAAACGCTGTACTTCAGTGAGACGGAGTCTGAGGTTTTAATGACGACGTATGAAGATTACACGACCATCAAAAAAGTAACACGGCTGCATCATCAAAAAAAAAAAAAGAGTTTCTGCGTGTAGAAAAAGAGCAGACAAAGTAACCGCACGAGTTTCTGATCAAATTTCCATTTCCCTCGTGACGCACATACATATATAACTCATCCAATTTTGCCAACTTAAATGAATTACTTCTATTGGTAACAAAAAATTGAGTTACAATTATTCAACCTAATTTCTTACGTCTATAAAACTCAATAATTGTTTATACAACTCAAATTTACGTATTTATCTTACTAAATGCCATATTACTCCAATTCAATTAATATTTTTTTCCATCTTAATTAATTACATTTCTTGAACTCTCAAATGCCTAAGTTTGAGCCGGCAGATATACTCATTTTTATAACAATAAAAAAGACGGGGGGAATAATGCACGGAGTACAAAAATTGTTAAAGAATTAACCGTGAATGTCATTACAAGGCACAGCCGTAGGGGTGCCATATAAACTAACCATCCTGTCCTTCACTCTGACTCATGGTGCAGAGACCCAAGCTCAGTACGGCAAAATAACTCGGCGAAGCATGGCAAAACACAGTAAAACAGCTAAACAACTAAACACATTTGGTCAAAAACCCACACCTAAACCCAAATCCGTCCAGACAGGCAAAGGGAATGATATCCCACAATCCTTTGCGGTGCCGCTCTAACAGCAGCACCAAAGTTACACCTTCTTATTTGAATTACTTTGAATGAAAGGAAAATAATTGTCTGACAACTACGTGTAATTTTTAAACCGACTTACAAAAAAATGATTTATTTTAACTGAAACAAATAATAAAGTTAGATCAAAGTAAAAGAAAATATTTTCCAGCATCCATATGTGGTCTTATCACCCTCTCACGGTAGAAAAAGTATTATCTGAGCTTCTTCATCCACTAAATCATCTTCAAATGGACACGCCATGCTGCTTCACCTCTCTGTAAACAAACTAAGCTTCAACTAAACCTGCTCCCGACCAGGTTATGTTCAGAGCATGAGTTGCCATGGCAACTTGACCTACCCTGAAACATACCTCCATTTCTGGAACCGAAAACTGAGGTTATCAACTTCCTTAGCCTCAAACTTACCGTGAGAGCTAGCATAACCTGCTTTCTGGAATACCCCCCTGGCTTGTTCCTTCGTTGTTGTTGTTTACTGTTCATTGTTTTGTATTGATTTTTTACATTCAATAAAGTTTTAAAAAAAAATAGTGAGCACGGGTGTCCGAATTGCTTTGAAAATTCAGAGAACTATATAGAGAACTTTATAGTGCCGCACTATATAGGGTTTTAGTAGTTAGGGGTTAGGGCGGTAATTCGGACACAGCCACAGGCTGTGTGTGGATGAACACTCATGAGAAGAAAACAACACAAACATGTTCACAGTGAATTTATTCAGGTTAACATCAGGTATTTCTGGTGTGCAGACCTGCGGTAAATGACAAAGGGTCAAATAAAATCAGAAATAATTGTTTTTCTATTGTGAGAATTTACATAAACTGAGGTTGGATGTAAAAATTATCTTAAATATGAAAACAAAAAAAATCTTCAGTCTCTATTGCGTCTCAAACTCTAAACAGTTCTTCATCTCCTAAACAGTCATTTTATGCTCACATCTTTGATTAGTTTGGTTTTGTGATTAATTCCAGCACATCGTAAAAAAAGTACCTTCTAGTGACGTCATATCCGCTCACCAAGCATTTTTGACAAAAAAAATGTTTTTCAGACTTTTTATTGAAATATAATATTTTGTGACTTAAAATACTTGTAAATTATTTTCATAAATAAATATTTGGATTATCGAAATGTATGATGCTTTTTCAGAATGAAGTCATCAGCGTGACCCGGAAGTAAACAGCAGCGCTAGCAGCTAGCTTGTGTTTAGAGACCCGCGGCGATTTTGCCCGGACGTTCGTGACGTTTTTGGACAGAAAGGAGAATACGAACTGTCAGCATCGAATGAAAAAGCATTTGAAAAGCGTTCAGTGTAAAGAAGGTGTTTGTGGGAGTTGGAGCTGAAGATCGGAGCAGGAACCATGTCTTCCCTTCAGTCTCTGAGAGAGTTGATCAGCGAGCGACTAGCTGCTGCTGCTGAAGAAATCTGCAGACTCTGTGAAGGAACCATCGTCCAGTACGAGCAGGAGCTCTGTCGTCAGCGCAGACTGCTGGATGTCATCTGGAAACCACAGCTGCAGCTACACCACATAGGTATGTCACCTTCATCAAAGAAACAGAGAAGAACACAATTGAATAACACACGCACGCGACAATATGACATTTGGCCGAAAATGTGCAAGAAACTTAAGCAAATCAGACTCATTTTGCATAAATCTTATTTAACTTCACGACAATCAGAATAAAGGATCACTGTTTCAGTGGAATTTTGCAGCAAAAACTACAGAGTAGTTGATAGCATGATAGCATCGGATACTGATAATTGCAGGCCGATATTGGACAGTACAACGTCCTGTCGATGATTCCGATAAGAAAAAAATTCCCTGTTTAAATTGACCAATGACTAAAAGTTTTAACTGTTGTCGCTTTCTATGGAAGCGATTCTGTAGCAGAATTTAAAATAAAAGTCAAAACCAGAAATGCTTTTTCAATTTCAAAATGAAGCTGCATTTTTTGACTCAAAATTAAAATGAAAAAGCAATCCACCAAAATGCTTTTTCATTTTCTACTCCAACATTGATTGTTCTGTCACTGAATGAAAATGATAAAGAAAATGGCATTTGACATCTCTCAGCGCCTGCTCTAAAGACCTCCATCTGCAAGATGGCGGAGCTCTCACCCATGTGGGCTTATTTTACCGTGTCTGAGACTAACAACTCACTCGCTGTTTGCAAAACGTCTTCAACAGAAGTGTCACAAAGAGGGTAAAAGGTCAAGCTTTAACACCACAAATCTCACAAGCTATTTGAAGATTCACCACCACGATGTGTGGAACGAATTTAAAGCTGCCGTCACTGCTAGTGCTTACGACAGTTTTAGGGGCCACCAAAAAAGATTACATGATTTAAAGTTGTTGATATACGAGAAAAATAACTCATAAACTTAAGAGATTAAAGTGGAGGTGAGCATACAGAGCAGCAAGTGAACGCCGCACAGCAGCAGAGCAGACCGACTAAACTTACAGGTGAGCTGAATGTTTATTGATGACGTTTCAAATGCTTGGAAGCTCCTTTGTTTAGGATTTATTAATATTTTGTTTATTGATGGATGGTTTGCAGGATCTCTTCAGCCGTTGATGAAGCCGTTGGTGTCCCTGCAGATGTCCACTTCAATCCTTTCCTCCTCCACCAAAGACCAGAGCTCTACATTTGTGGGATTTTTCCATCTGAAGAGGAGCACTTTTGGGGATTTTCAACGTTCTAATGCTAATATAACAGACTATTTTCATTCATCTTTGTTGTTTTGTGTTGAAACGGAACGTTTCATCTGGAGGAGGGGGCCTATGGAACACTGTTTTCTTTCCGCATTGGTGTTCTGCATATGACAGAATAATGACGTCAGGTGACTAGGGGATTTCTGGGTATGTGAATTAAGGAAAATAAAGCTGCGGTCCTCTACGCCCTAATGTGTCTTTGAGCTCCTTATTTTATGAAACTCTGCTTTACCAACACTGACAACAATTTGATTTTGAGTCGCCAAAAGGTTCTGAATTTCTTTGTTTTTCAAACCTATCTGGAAATAAAGCTTCACAAAAGGGCCCCTAAAACTCTATTTTAAGCATTAGCACTCATTTAAAGAAAAAAAAGGAAAGTTTCTGGGCAGGTGACAATTGCCGACGCATTTGAGAAGTATTTTAAAAATATCAGTTGACTATTGGTATCCGTATCGGTTGTAAAAAGCCATAATGTTGCATCACTACTACAGAGTGTATCAATGTTTAATCTAAATCTAATTTGAATAAAAGTTTTAGCTTGGTACATTATGTGGATAATCCTAAAATGAACTTTTTACTCTTTGATGATCAAGAATTTATTACAGATTACGAATTAGCCAAACCTCCTTCCATGCAATATCTTCAACAAACATGTTCCAATAAGACACTCCTTCTCAATAATGTTTTGGCAGCCCTCCCCCCCCCATGAAAAAGAAAATGTTTCGCTTTCGTTTTAACCAGCTTGTTAAGCCTCTTCGTGTCTCTTTACCACAGCTGAATGAACGGCGGCCCCTTGTCTGTTGACGAGGCTTGAGAAATGCGTTTTCTGTGGACACTGCTGTCTGAGTGGGCTCAGATTTCCTGGGCTGCAGCCTTGGACCCGGCAGTTGGCACCGTGGCAGGACGGCTGGGTCAGACTGGGTGTCTCGGTTCCAATCGAGAACGCCTGTGGGCCTCAATAAAAGTCCTGTGTGTGACTGACTGATCAAGATATGGAGGAGTTTTACTCTCAGTTTTCAGCATTAATAACCCAACTACTAACACCACAGCATGAGAAGAATATGGTTCAGTTGAATTCAGTGTCATCTTCCTGGAGATACACTGGATGTTCTTTTGAATTAAAATTATTACTATGAACACAGCTTTATTTAAAATTGAGATGCTTCTGGACAGTTTAGTTTGCTGATATCTAACATGTGCTTTCCATTTTAGTTTGTCATCAATAATTAACCCAATGAAATGTATTTTCATGAACCTTTTTCACCCTGTTTATTTTAACATTTCAATTTTTTCATAATGGTTACCAAACTGCATCAAATAACACAATGAAGCGTTCAGTGTCTATGAGGCGTTAATAGCTGATAGCAGAAAGATCTGTGAATGCTCCTTCCTGCAGCGAGGAGCTTTCAGTCTCTGACTGAAGGAGATCCTCAGTGCTTTCATGGTCTCACAAAGATGATGAAGAGGATTGTCCATGATGGATTCCAATTTTCCTAACATCTTCCTCTCACCCATCACAGTCACAGACTCTAGGGAACATCCCAGTACAGAGCTGGATCTCTGCAGCAGCAAAGATTCCTGCAAACTCTGAAGACCTTTGTCTCTTCGGCAAGTGGAATCAACTGGCCCTTCTTGTTCAAGATGTCTGTGTTAGTCTCCAGTTCAGTCTGTCATTGAGGTGAACACCCAGGTATTTCTAAGAGTCCAACGTCTCAATGTCTCAATGGAAGTGACTTCCTTCCTAAGTCGATAATCATCCACAGCCTGACCATCTTTGTGGTGGGGTGTAACCTCTTCACCAAGGGGGTATATGCAGGCTTAAGAATGTCCAGGTTGTGTTAGAGTTGCCCAGTGGGGGTAAAGGTGATTAGCTGTAGGCTAACAGCAAGTTCAGTGTTTATTGCCCCTGCTCTGGCAGTCAACATACTGGGTGAAGTTGGGGTAGAAAGAGGGGTGGAGTTAAAGTCTCCATAAATTATGAGAAAGGACTGTGGATGTGCTGTTGCTAGCTGAGAGACAGAGGTGGATATGTCTCCACAGGCTGCTTTAGCCTCTGCAGTGTGTGGAATGTAAAGAGTTAACACAATAACAAGAATACTCCCCTCCCCCCCAGATTGTACGGCTGAATGCTGTCTGCTAACTGTTCAATGTCTGTGATGCAGTTTTGTCTCGTGGGTTACACCATCTCTCATTAATATATACAACAAGCCCCCTCCCTACCACCTTCCGCTCTCACTAGTTGGAAATCCTCCAGAGTTCCATCAGTTTGGTGTGAGGTCCATGAGCCAGGTCTCCATGAACAGCAGGAGACTGCTCTGCTGGTACTCCTATTGCAGTCTGGTTAGCGCTGTGAGGTCGTTCATTATTTTTGGAAAATGTCTTTCATTCTCACCAAACATGAACGCGTGCTGTTAGATTTCCATGAATATCACCACATGTTTTGTTTGGGAACTATTTTGTGCAGCGCAATGTTACGTGTCTGTATAAATAAAGGTGGAGCCTCCTGCCCCGCGTTCTTCATGGGTGTCAGGCTTCATGGCTACCAGAAAAGTGACGAAGTGTCTGCAGTCTGTTTATTACTGGGCAATATATAATATTCTGAGAAGATGTCTGTACCAGGGAGCACAGGTGAAACCTCACATGTAGCTAGAGAGCGGGCCACTGCAGAGGAATCAACACACACCCCTAACACACGTGTGCGCACCTTCCTCCTAGTCCTACATACGACGCAGCGCGCTCACACACACAGTCGATCTACAACACCTATATAGTTAGTTCATTAGTTAGATAGGTAGTAGTTAGTTGTTACTGTTATTTGTTAAGAAAGAATAGTAAGTTGTAATTGTATTTATTTCTGATGCCGGGGGATTTTGTGGTTTTTTTTTTTTTTTTTTTTGGGGGGGGGTGGTGGTAACCGCGACACCGCGCCCCCTGGTGGTTCATCACCGCAGTAAAAAAAAATCTGACACCGTCATAGCTCTAGTCAGATGTCACGTCAAGTCCCCTCGTGAAGGCCTGTTAACATAAACGTTTTGAGTTATGTGACATTGTTCCCCTTGAACATATGAAGCCTTGTAAAACCAAAACCAAACTTTTTGTAAAGAATACCTGCTGTTTCAGTGTGTGTTGAACAAATTAGCCCACTTATATTTAGTTACCTGCAATAGTCATAAGTTTGTAGTTCCTTATCTGGTTTACTAAACCTTATCTGGTTTAGTTAATCTTTTAGCTCTGAAGGATAATCTGAGCCTGAATTGAGTGGTTTCAGTGCTAAAAAGCTCTATCTATGAAAAATTAAAAATGTTTTGAGAATCATTGCAATGTAAAAAATAGATTTTCTAAATAATGAAAGCTGAAAAAATGTTGGACATCAACTTAATTCTGGTGCCGAACTGTTTTTTGAAAATATTGTTCTTGTTAGAAGGAGTTTGCATGTTCTTCTCGTGCCCCCGCCATAGCACCCGTAGGTGTGGACTTGAGTGTATGTGTTTTTTGGTCATGTGATGGACTGGCAACCTGTCCATGGTGGACCCTGGCTTCATTCAACTGTAGTTGGTATAAACTCCAGGATTCCCATGACCCCAAAAGGGGTTCAGAAAATGGATGAATGGGTGGATTCTTTTTTTAATTAAAATGTAAAGCAATTATCTTCTGACTGAAGTAATAAAAAATTGTATTGGTACATAACAAAGAACAAATTGTTTTAAAAGTGTAAACAGGCTTCTTGTTGTGTTTGTGTCCCTGCAGTCCTCCCTCAGCATTGGGTGACTGAAGAGGAAAATCTTTGCAACCAGCAGAGGAACTTCAGAGTGGAACAGGAGGAACCAGAACCTCCACAGATTCAAGAGGAACAGGAGGAACCAGAACCTTCAGAAACTAAAGAGGAACTGCAGGAACTAGAACCTCCACATATGAAAGAGGAGCAAGAAGAGCTCTACATCTGTCAAGGTGAAGAGCAGCTTGATCTGAAACAGGAGACTGATACCTTGATGGAGATTCCTACTTATGAGGAAGATGAGAACAGTGAAGCAGATCTAAACAATCAACAGAGCTTTAATGTAACTGATAGTCAGGATGAAGAAGGAAACCAACACAAAGAACCAACATCAACTACAGATGGAGAGACAGATCCACAGAAGAAAGATCAGAGGAAGAGAAGAAACAGAAGTCATGTCCAAAGTGTGGACAGCTTTCACATGTCAGCAGGTCAGTGTGACATCAACTTGGAGGAAATAACGGAAAAACGTGTTCATGACAAAACTTTAAGGAAAATTGCTTCAAAGAAGAAATGTAAAAAAAAAGAGAAACCAAAGAAAAACTCTTGTCAAGAGTGTGGAAGAAGTTGTACAACTGCTCAAAGTTTGAAGTATCACATGTCTACCCATACAGGAGAAAGGCCTTATTCCTGTAAAAAATGCGGCAAAAGGTTTGTTCAAAAGTCTCATGTCACATGTCACATGTTAAGTCACACCGGAGAGAAGCCTTATTCCTGTAAGGAATGCAACAGATGTTTCCGGTATAGATCTGTGCTCACTCATCACATGTATACTCACACAGGAGAGAAGCCTTATTCCTGTAAGGAATGCAACAAGGAATTTCAGAAATAAATCTCATCTCTCTTCTCACATGCTAACTCATTAACTGGAGAGAAGCCTTTATTCCTGTATGAATGCAGCAAAAGTTTCACTCAAAGGTCTCATTTAACATCTCACATGTTAACCCACACTGGAGAGAAGCCATATTCCTGTAAAGAATGCAACATGCGTTTCCGGTATAGATCTGTGCTCACTCATCACATATTAACTCACACAGGAGAGAAGCCTTATTCCTGTAAGGAATGCAACAAGGATTTCAGGAAAAAATTTAATCTCTTATGTCACATGTTAACTCACACTGGAGAGAAGCCTTATTCCTGTAAAAAATGCAGCAAAAGTTTCACCCAAAGGTCTCTTGTCACACGTCACATGTTAACCCACACATGGTAGAAACAGCTTCGCAGTTCCAGTCCAACAATCATTCCTCCTTTTCAGGAGAAATAATTGCAGGTATCACAAAAAATAAATAAATTACAGGTATCACTGTAAGTTTCATCTTCTGCAATAAATGATTCTTGTTTACAGAGGTTCATTTTTTTAAGTAAAGTAGACCTGTGTTAAAGGTAAAGCAGGTTAGTTCATTAGAGAAAGTGTTTTTTAAATGTTCCTAAATAACTGTTTTTTTGCCATTTCAGAAGCACTTGGTGTGTCAATTCTGAACAAAAAACTTTATGGGTTTTTTTGTTAGTTGCTTTTTGTATCCTGTTACAAAGTGTCAAATGAAAGACAATATTTGTTAGTATGTATTGGAGTTAATATGAAATAATATTGTTCATGAATTCATTTTGAAATGATAACCAAGTCATAGATCCATCAACCGTTACCTGCTAGCTAGTTTACCTTAGTCTAGACCTGTTTTTCCAAGTGAAGCAGGTTAGTTCTTAAGAGAAAATGTTTATTAAATGTTTCTAAATAAACGATTTTCCGCTGTTTCTGAAGCACTCTGGTTTTGTCTGTCATTTCTAACAAAAACATTGTTTCTTGGTTAGTTGCAGTTGCACTTGTATTAATTGAAACGTTTAAATAAATAAAAAAAATTATTTGGCAATTTATTTTTTCAGTTTATTTGAAATTATATGGTTTATAATTTACTATCTTTACTAAATTATAATTAATATAATAATACTGTGTTTTGTCTAGTATTTGTCCTGCTATGTATAATTCTTTCTGCACCATGAGTGAGAGGAGGATGAGCTAATTTAGCATCCCTATTGCTGCATGATATGGAATTACATATCTGCCATAACCTGAACAGTTGGCGTTAAGACAACTAAGTGGGCGTATTTAGGAACTGAGTGAGTGAACCTTAAAACCGCGCAGGTGCAATTCAAACTGAGAAGTGATCTTGCGCGGTCAATTCCTTTTTGCGCGCTCATGTGGATTTACGCTCAGTGTCAAGGGGGCGTTTTTGTCACTTTTGGGGCAGGAACCTTTCTGGTTGATCTGATTGGCTGAAATTTGCATGGCTTATCGGCGAGGCAGAGGGGCGGGACCTTCATTTTTCAGTGCATCATATTTTCTATGTACAGTGATCCCTTGCTATAACACGGTTTACTTTTCACGGTTTTGCTACTTCACGGATTTGCATCGTGCATTGTGTTCTGCATTCTGATTGGCTAAAAAGTCACCCCGCTTCTTCTCTACCTGTGCATCAATAACGTTAAAGTTTAATATGTACACCTACGTAAAACAGCTTGACAAATTTACAACACGTACGTGCAAATTCTCTTGATTGTGGCATGTCGGTGTATAAGGATCTTTTTGCAAAGCAGAAAAAAGAACGAAAACTGCCTATAACTATGTTCTTCTCCTGTACAGACACAGCTGCACCGCTGGTTTCAGAAGAAAACACTGCAGAGCGGAGTCAGAATGCAGCGGCTCAGTCTGAACAGCAGTCAAATACACCTGAGTCACTATTTGTCCAACTTTGTATTTTATTCATAATCATTTTAAATTTTCTCCCATTTAATGCAATTACTCTCGGGTCGCGGTGGGTGGGGCTAATCTCCGTGATTTGAAGCCTTCTGTTCACATTGATGATTCAAATTATTGTTTGACAGTACAGTACAGTAGGTATTTGTTGAAAAAAGGTTTCTAAAGTACTTTTATTTGTGAAACAAATGCTTGAGCCTGTAAAATGGTTTCTTCTTTCTTTTAATAATAATAATAATAAATTTTATTTGTTTGGCGCCTTTCAAGGAACCCAAGGTCGCCGTACATAAAAGTGAAAATAAAATAAAAGCAATCAAATGCACAATAAAATATACATATAAATAGGCCAGAAATAGGAAATTATCGGAGGGAATACGCGAGTTGGAAAAGATGAGTTTTCAATTTTTTGGCGAATTGTGAGATAGACCCGATGTTTCTGATGTCCGGAGGCAGAGAGTTCCAGAGCCGGGGGGCAGAGCAGCTGAATGCTCTGCCCCCCATAGTGACAAGGCGAGCAGTGGGGACATCAAGATGAAGGGAGGAGGAGAATCTGAGGGTACGGGTGGGAATGGCCACATGAACAAGATCTGATAAATATGATGGAGCAAGGTTGTGGATGGATTTAAAAGTCAGAATAAGTATTTTGTATGTAATCCGGTGTGTGATTGGTAGCCAGTGGAGCTGCTGCAGGACAGGCGTGACGTGTTGGGAGGAAGGTGTTTGAGAGACAATTCTGGCAGCTGAGTTTTTTGTGGTAAACCAAAAAGAAGGGAGTTGCAATAATCCAGACGGGAAGTGACAAGACTGTGCACCAGAACGGCTGTGGAATGCGGACTGAGGGAACGGCAAAGACGACGGATGCTGAACCAATCTGGCAACCCAGATAATGACGTTAAGCCACTCTTCAACGATTGGTCAACATCATTGCATCTGAGCAGATGAAGAGAAAACGCAATTTCTATGTATGTGTCAACATTGTAGATCTTGACAAATAAAGTTACTTGACTTAACTTTACACAGCAAACAAGTCGCATGGTAAACTTGGCAATGTTTTACGCCGGATGCCCTTCCTGACGCAACCTTCTCCAAGCAACCGGGCTTGGGACCGGCACAGAAGTAGAGAAGGGAACAGGGAGCAGCCCGGATTCAAACCCCGGTTTCACGGACGGAAGGCGCTGCAAACCAGCACGAGCTAAACCGGCTCCCAAAACGGCGAAGAGTAGAGAAAAGTAAATAATGATAATGGTATGATGGCTGATAAATGTTTTAACTCACGTTATAATATTGTTGTATTGTTTTGCTAACACATATTTAATGCGTTCTGCCTTTTTTTGGTTTATGTCAGTATGAAAACTGCTGTTTATCTGTTATGGCAGGTCAGGTAGTCTGACTTTTTCAACAATGTGCCTTAAAATCTTGCATTGGCATGAAATATGGAGAATCAAAACTGCCAGATACAAATAGTAAATAAAGGTTCTAATTTATAAATGACAAACAAAAGAAATTTACTCATTTTAAAATTATGAACATACAAAATAATAGATAAAGAAGTGTATAAGTGCTTATATTTCCACTTATACTCAAATTATTGTTCACATTTATTATTTATAAATGGGTACATTTTTTCTTATTTGTATTTTGCAGTTTTTGTTTTACATAATGATGTTTTGCACAGTTCCGTCTCAGCCGACAGTTTCTTCTGCTCTCAAAAAGCATCAAATGTATTGGAGGTGGTGCAGCGTCCACATCCCAAGATGTTTCTGACTTCACTGAAGATGGAATCTCAGGTAATTTTAAAAGCATGTAAAGTAATTTCAAAAACAGTGTCTGCATAAGCCCTTTTTTTCATAATACGCAGCTGAAGAGTATGGAGTCCCAAGTTGTTCATAAATAAATAAATAAATATGACCTTGTGCAAATATACAATCAGACAATAAATCTCTCATTAATATAAAAAAAGATAATGAAATTGTGAAAAACCAGCACACAAATTTTAAATGAGCCATAAATATATATATATATATATATATAT
>JAUDJI010000248.1:0-16706 GCA_037389245.1 Oryzias sinensis | reverse complement strand
CTGATTCCAACCAAATCAGGAGAAAAGTTCCAGTTTTCTCTGGAATTTGGAGATTTTCACGTTGAAAATGTCTGAGTTTGGTTTCATAGTTTGGCTGATTTCTCCAAGTTTGATTATTCCACTTGTTTTTGCTCCAGTCAGCGTGTTTTTTTTTTCTTTTTCTAGAAACTGACATCCTTTATGTAGAACAACATCAACCAGAAATGTAGCTGCTGTGCTCCAACAGCTAAACCATGTAGATCTACATGAATTAGATCAGGTGTTATATTATGTTTCATACTAAATGTATCATTTCTGGATCTAGATTTATTCTGCTTTGAAACACCTCATTCTCGTAATTAATTAAATTAAGTTATAAAATAAACAACATTTCTGAAAGTGAATTCAACATTTAATCCTTTAATGCCTGTCATTATTTCTATTTACTCTATTTTCACGACCATAGAACACACTGGGTTATAGGGCACAGTTTCAGTTATGGGGGATTTTTCTGTATTTAACACACAAAGGTCCACCGGGTGTTAGGACACGGGCATGTTAACACACACCGGTAAAACATGCTTGCTAGTGTGTGTTTAAAAAGGAGCAAATCTGAGTTGGTTGTGATTTATTTTTCATTTTTTCAGTCATCAATCAAAAATCCATCAAAGTCCTCATCTTCTGGATCTGAAATGAACAGCTCGGCCAAATTTCCATCAAACATGCCAGCTTCCCTTTCATCATCGTCAGAGTCCGTCTTGTTGCCGGGCGGCTCCTCATGAATAAAGCCGACTTTTGGTAAAGCTGGAACAACAGTTCAAGAATATTATATTATCCCAGGAATCTGTAACTCCCCAGCATCATATTGTTACCATGGTGCTCCTGTTCTTCTTGACATTATGACTCACCGGGATGTCAAAGGTCAGCGTCACCTCATCCATGTTGGTGATGCAGCTGGATGTGTTTGTCTGCTATTTTTTCACTGCAGTATGAGTGAAAGATGAACAGCTTTTCCTTGTAATCCACTGGAAGTTGCTGCACCATGTAAGTCCTTGCCCAGATGGAAAGATGACTGCGTTTCATAAATTGAAAACACCGAGACAGACCTCCTTGAAAAAGTTCAATTTCCATTTCCTCTTCAAGCGTTCCTGCCTTCTGTGGAAGCGATTCTGTAGCATAATTAAAAATGAAAGTCAATACCAGAAATGCTTTTTCATTTTCAAAATGAAACTGTATTTCTTCCCCAGAGGGAATCAGCCCCCACCACTACAATGTCATCTGTAAATGTATCAACAGTGTTGTTCTGGTGTGTGGGTCTGCAGTTGTGGGTTTAGATCAGGGATCTATAACTCAATTCACCTTGGAGTCACTGAAGGCAGAGTCTGGCAGCAATCCCGTCGAAAAAATGAATGGGCCGAAAATCGCGTATGGGGCCGAGTAATATGTACTTCAAAGTGCAGTTGTGAAACCAAAACACACGTGCTGGGGATATACCAAAGAAGTTTTGAAATCATCATGGGACGGCCACACGACCTACCAATGTTGCAATTAGGAGTTGTAGATTTTGAACGGCGTCTGCGTGGCAAGCTAGCAAAGTGGCACACTTTTATAAATCCCATTCCTTTCAATGCAATACAGTGAAATTTAAATGCATGCAACCATGTCAGGAACTGAACATAATGAAAAACACTGGATATGGACATAAAAGGAATGTGGGCATGGTTAGCATAAAACCACTGTTGCTAAAGACAACAAAAAGTTTACTTTTTCCATTCCGTCTGAAACTGACGTCCATCTGTTTGTCATCCTGAGGCAACTAAAACATAAAATGGTTGCTATGGAGATAAAATCAACAGAATAGCTGCCATTTTGAAAAAAGTGCAATTTTTTATCAATCTATGATTTAAATACTCACCAATGGAGCAATGTGTGTCATAGCTACAGAACCCTTTTTGACCCAGACGCTGGAACCCGGAAGAAACACAGAGGAGGACGAGAGTGGCAGGTAAGAGGATTTAATAAGGAGGTCTGCAATGGAGGGAGAGCAGGATACGTGGCTTCTACAATGCGGAACGTAGTCTTTGGTGGTGTCACTGGTGTATCCCTTCGCAGGCTTACAGAGTGAGTTGCCGTCGGCAGAGGTTCCGGAGGGAAAGAGATAACGGCAGAGGCTTGAGGTGTAACCAAGGAGTGAAGGCAGGAGGAAGGTTTTTCGGCTGAGACAGCTTCAGGCGACCACTGCGGCAATGGATTCCTGAGGATAAGTACAAACAGGTGTTAGGCGAAGAACAAACGTAGCGTGAGCACATGAACAAGACTTGAGGACCAACTATGCACCATCAGGGGCAACGGACTGGCAAGGAGTGATGATCCTGGAGCTCCTTATGAAGGCAGAAGCGGCGATGAGGTAAGTGGTCGCAGCTGGGCAGAATCAGGACCCAAGCGGAGAGGAAGGGGGGGGGGCGTCTGACAGAGGCACCATATCAGTACCCCCCCCTCAGCGACCGCCTCCAGGCGGTCAAGGGCGCCGATCTGGGTGGGCCCGGAAAAAATCCTCTGTTAGCGAGGGGTCCAAAATCCACGAGTGGGAGATCCAGGAGCGCCCCTCCGGCCCGTAGCCCACTCAGTCGACCAGGAACTGGAATCCGCGACCCCGACGGCGAATATCCAAAATCCGGCTGACGGTGTAGGCCGGAGCACCGTCAATGATATGGGCGGGTGGAGGGGAAGCGGACGGCGGGAGACGGCGTCAGTCAGAAGATGTGGAAAGATGGGTGAACTTTCAGGGCTTTGGGTAGACGGAGACGGACACAGGTGGGGTTGACCAGTTTGTCTATGACATAGGGTCCGATGAATCGTGGAGCCAGCTTTCTGGAGGATGCCTGAATGGGGATGTTGCGTGTCGAGAGCCATACCCTTTGACCTGGTCGGTAATCGGGTCCCACCATCCTGCGACGATGGGCGATCTGGCAGTTGCTCTCCTTGGTGCGGAGGAGAGCGGCCTTCGTCTGATCCCAAATGCGTTGACAACGCTGCAGGTGATGTTGGATGGAAGGCACTGCCAGATCCAATTCCTGTGACGGAAACAGAGGTGGTGAGTACCCGAGGGCAGCTTCAAAAGGAGAGATCCCAGTGGCAGTGGAGGGATGAGCATTATGGGCATACTCAATCCAGACGAGGAAACGGGACCAGTCCTGTTGATTCTGTGCCGCCAGACAGCTGAGAGCTGCCTCCAGTTTCTGGTTCGCTCTCTCCGCTTGGCCATTAGACTGAGGATGGTAACCAGATGTGAGGCTGACTGTGACCCCCAAGGCCGTACAGAAGGCCTTCCAGACCTGAGAGATAAACTGGGGACCACGGTCAGAGACTATGTCCGTGGGGATGCCGTGATGGCGGAAGACGTGATTAACCATAATGTCAGTGGTAGCGGTGGCAGTGGGGAGCTGAGGAAGTGGTATAAAGTGAGCCATTTTAGAGAATCTGTCAACCACAGTGAGGATGACGGTATTTCCATGGGACAGGGGTAGACCGGTGACGAAATCCACCGCTAAATGGGACCAAGGGTGGTGGGAAATGGATGAAGCAGCCCAGCAGGGGCAGAGGACGAGGACTTGGATCGGGCACAGATCATGCGGGTGCAATGTACTCACCTACATCCCTGTCCATGGAAGGCCAGGAGAACCGTTTGCGAATTAGATTAAGGGTCCGGTGCACCCCTCCGTGGCAAGCCACACGGGAAGCATGCCCCCAGGCGATCACTTCTGGGCAGAGAGCTGCTGGCACGAACAAGGTGCCCCTAGGTACGGGGGTGATTATTGTCATATTTGAGAGCTTGAAGTACCTTGGTCTCGATGTCCCAGGTCAAGTTCCTGATGATGCAGGTAGAAGGTAGGATGGTCGAGGGTGTGTGCTCTGAGGGACTGTATTTCCGGAACTGGGTGTCTGGCTTGACATTGCGAGATCCGGGTCTATAGGTGATGGTAAACTGAAAACGATCAAAGAAAAGACACCATCGAGATTGCCTGGAGTTTAGCCTCTTTGCGGAACGGAGATAAGCCAGGTTTTTGTGATCTGTCCATACAATGAAGGGCTGCTCAGCTCCCTCCAACCAGTGACGCCACTCTTCGAGTGCCAGCTTGATGGTCAGAAGTTCACGATTTCCCACGTCGTAATTCTGTTCCGCTGGGGACAGTTTATGGGAAAAAAAGGCACAAGGTTTTAACTTGCCTGTGTTGACTTCTTTCTGGGATAGGACGGCCCCCACTCCAGAGTCTGAGGTGTCAACTTCCACCACGAATTGCCGAGAGGGGTCAGGTTGGATGAGGATGGGGGCTGTGACAAATCGACTCTTTAATTTTTCACAAGCTTGTTGAGCTTCGGAGGACCAGATAAAAGGATGGTTAGTGGATGTAAGACGTGTAAGGGGTGCGGCAATACTACTGTAGTTCCTTATAAAACGTCTGTAGAAATTAGCGAACCCCAGGAACTGTTGTAATTTCTTACGGCTGTTGGGGGACGCCCAGTTAGGGACTGCCTCGATTTTAGATGGGTCTAGTCGGATGCACCCGGCCTGGATGATGTAACCTAAGAACCTGACCGTGGTAGCATGGAATTCGCATTTCTCGAATTAAAAAAAAAGCTGATTCTCCAATAATCTCTCAAGTAAGAGACGTACATGGTGTTCGTGCTGAGCCTGATCCTGGGAATAAATAAGGATATCATCTAAATAAACAAAAACAAAGCTATTGAGGAAATCACGAAGGATGTTGTTCACTAACCTCTGGAAGACTGCCGGAGCGTTGGTGAGGCCAAAAGGCATGACCAAGTATTCGTAATGCCCCAGAGGGGTGTTGAAGGCAGTCTTCCATTCGTCGTCTTCCTTGATGCGCACCAAATGATATACGTTACGGAAGTCTAATTTCGTGAAGATGCGGGCCTCCTGAACAGAATCAAAAACAGATGAAATTAACGGCAAGGAATATTCATCTTTGATTGTGATCTGATTAAGTTCACGGTAATCGATACATGGTCCGAGTGTCTTGTCTTTCTTTTCAACAAAAAAATCCCTGCTCCCACAGGGGAGGAAGAAGGTCGTATGTGGCCCTTAGGAAGAGAGGCACCCGGCAGGAGATTGATGGCACAATCGTAAGGTCTATGCGGGGGAAGAGCGCTAGGCTTAGCTTTACTGAAAACGGTTTTAAGGTCATGAGAACAAGGAGGGATAGTAGTAAGATCGACCTGACTGGGACTTTCAACGCCATGAGAAGGTACACTGGGGACGGCAGACATTAGGCAGTTAGCGAGACAGCAAGGACTCCATTAAGTGATAGTCCCCTACTAGGTGCCCTTTAGCTCGACAGTAAAAACAGGTTCCTTCTTCGCGTCTTTTGCGACGTTCCTCTTCCGATAACCTTGAATGGCCGATCTGCATAGGTTCGTCCGGAGGTTTAATGGGGAGGGAAACCTCGGTGTGGATGTTATGGTTGGCGGGCGGAGCATTGAATGGCTTAGCGGTGGGGCGGAAGGAAAGGTGAGTTCGTTCTCTATGATGCTCCCGTAATCTGAGGTCTGACCGTAGCACCGCGGAAACCAATTCTTCGATCGAGCACGCTTCGGGTTGCAAGCAAAAAAGATCTTTAATTTGTTCACTAAGCGATTGGTAGAAGATGCCTTTCAGGGCTACATCAGGCCAGCCAGCTTCAACCGCTAGGATATGGAAATTGATGACATGGTCAGAGACGGGTCGACTCCGCTGTTTAAGAGCGAGAAGTCGCCGGGTCGCTTCTTCCTGCTTCCTGGGCTGGTCAAAGATGAGGCGAAACTCGCTGATGAAACGTTCGTAAGAAAGGTGAGTTTTGGGATTGGCGGAGAGAAAGGCTTGAGCCCACTGGAGTGCTTTGTATCGTAATTAATTAATTATGATAGTTATCTTACTATGGTCTGTTTGGTAGTATCGGGGGGCTTGTTGACAAATCAGTTGGCACTGCAGTAAAAATCCTCCGCAGGGCTCCACGTCCCCTGAGAAAGGTTCCGGCTGGAGTCAGAAGTTTTCTGGAGCGGTAGTAGATCCGGAAGCGGAAGTAGCAGGATTGACAGGAGCCGGGACTGCGGGAGTCAAAACATGGGTAAATTGTCCAGATAATTCTTGTAAAGTCGGAGTCAAACCATCTAAACGATGGAAAAGGTCCTGCTGGGTGGCAGCCATTTGGTAAAGAGCGTCCGCTTGACGTCCGAGCATTATGCCTTGATGTGTAACGGCTAGTCTGAGTCCTTCCGGGTCAGCTGGATCGGTATCATGGCCAGTCCGTTCTGTCATGGCTACAGAACCCTTTTCGACCCAGACGCTGGAACCCGGAAGAAACACAGAGGAGGACGAGAGTGGCAGGTAGGGGGTTTAATAAGGAGGTCTGCAATGGAGGGAAAGCAGGATACGTGGCTTCTACAATGCGGAACGTAGTCTATGGTGGCGTGACTGGTGGATCCCTTCGCAGGCTTACAGAGTGAGTTGTCGTCGGCAGTGGTCCCGGAAGGAAAGAGGTAACGGCAGAGGCTCGAGGTGTTACCAAGAAGTGAAGGCAGGAGTAAAGTTCTTCGGCTGAGACCACTTCAGGCGACCACTTGTGGCAATGGATTCCTGAGGGTAAGTACAAACAGGTATTAGGCGAAGAACAAACGTAGCTTGAGCACATGAACAAGACTTGAGGACCAACTATGCACCATCAGGGGCAACGGACTGGTGAGGAGTGATGATCCTGGAGCTCGTTATGAAGGCAGAAGAGGCGATGAGGTAAGTGGTTGCAGCTGAGCAGAATCAGGAACCAAGCAGAGAGGAAGGGGGGAGGGAGTCTGACAGAGGCACCATATCAATGTGCTTTTCTGAGTCAGTTTATGATGATGATCGCTATGCTAGCACGTTTAGCCACATTAGCATAACTAGCATAGCATAATTAGCATTTTGAGCAATGTGTTTTTGGAGACAGTTGATGATGCTTATCGCAATGCTAATACTTTCAGCCAAATTAGCATAGCTAGCATAATTAGCATATATAGCATTATTACCATATGCAGCTTTGACTAGCCATCTTCAAAGGTGGGCGGTGAGGACGGTGGCGGTGGTGCGTAGAGTTGGGCGTGGAAGGCGGGTTGCGTCAGCGGGCCATACAACCCACTTGCAGCTTTAATAATGGCCCGCAGCAGCAGTCACTGACTGCAAGGACCATATTATTTTTGCAGTTGGAACGATGACTTTGCCGCCTTTCAGCGAGAATGTGAACCCGCCGCATGCTCGAACAGTCACCAAAACGTGCACACACCTGGGTAAAATTGCAAATGAATTTTCCACAAAGTCACCGTCATCCCCCCGAAGACGATGACATCGCGGCCAGTGATCCCGTCAAAAAAATGAATGGGCCGAAAATCACGTATGGGGCCGCACAAAATGTGCTTCAAAATACAGTTGCGAAACCCAAATACATGTGTTGGGGATATCCCAAAGAAGTTTTGAAATCATTATGGGACGGCGACACGACCTACGGCCTGGCGGCCTTTTTGTGGCGAACTCTGAGAATTGGCTTTTTTTGTGTTTGCCCATGATATGGGAAAACTACACTTTTGTTTGAGCGAATTTAATGCAATTGCACACACTTGCTGCCAGCTCCAGTCTACAAACACCACAGACGTGTCGTTGACCTTTGACCTTGGGAAAAGGCCGCCATCTTGAATTTACTATAAAAAACACATTTACCACTGGATTCAATTGTAAACTTGTCGTTGGAATTTTAATTGATCTTCTCAAAACGTCTCGGGCATAAATGGCAAGCTACTCTGGAAAAAATGTTGGAATTTACAGTTGTAGATTTTGAACGGTACGTGCGTTGCAAGCTAGCAAACTGGCGCACTGTTTTAAATCTTATGTTTTTTAATGGAATACTGTAAAATTTGAATGCATGCATTCCTGTCTGAAACTGAATACATTGAAAACGCTGGATATGGACATATAAGGAATGTGGGCGTCGTGTTTAACATGAAACCACTGTTGCTACAACAAAAACTTTATTTTTCCTTTATTTTTATTTATCTTTCTAAAACTCACGTCGATCTGTTTGTCTTCCATAGGCGACCAAAACATAAAATAGTTGCTATGGAGATAAAATCAACAGAAAACCTGCCATTTTGAAATAAGTTTTTTTTTTTTTTTATCAACTTCTGACATATGGAGCAACAATGGAGCAATGTGTTTTTCTGAGTCAGTTGATGATGCTGATTGCTATGCTAGCACTTTTAGCCACTTTAGCATAACTAGCATAGTTAGCATAATTAGCATCTTCAGCAATGTGTTTTTACAATTCAGTTGATTATTCTGATCGCTATGCTAGCACTTTTAGCCACATTAGCATAGTTAGCATAAATAGCATACGCAGTTGTAACTATCCTTGATCAAAAGTGGCCGGTGAGGGCGGTGGGGCAAGTCAGGGCTTTGTCCTACTTTTTATCAACAATTAGTTTGGAGAAGTTGACTTGATGGATAGAATCTAGACCAATCAGCATGAACCCTCTTGACTGTTATTGGCCGTTTGGTGAATCAAACCTCACGCAAAATTCTGAGAAGTGAAGATAAAATTTAATATAGGGAGAAAGTTAGATAAAGCATTTGAAAAAAGTTGTTTCGCAAACGCAAAAATGTTTCTTAAAAGCAAAGAAAAATATTTTGAAAGGAAAAATTTTATATTTTCATTGGCAACTTAGAAAGTTTTGTTCTTAAAACTGAACATTTTGATTGCAATTTAGAATATATTTATCTCTAAACTATGACTTTTGCTCTCAATGTAGTGGCTTAAATATCACTGCATATAGAAAAACCCTAAAAGCTTTATCAGATCATAACAAATGTTTTTGTTTTCTTTCTTCTAAATACAATAGTAACTTAGAAGACAGTAATGTGCATTTGACTGTATGTAAATACGTGTAAATACCATCAGCCTTTTTTTTCTGGGCATGATTGTTTTCACGGTTTCACAAGATTGCTCGAGACATCATTTCTGCATTCAAAAGTCACCTCTGGAGCTCATACACCGCTTCTCTGCTCCTCTGTCCTCCTGGGAGAGAGTTCTCTGTAGTCAGGCAGCTTACTATGACTTGAGTAGCCAGAAGTCCACAAGTGTCTCTATCAGTTTGTTAGGGAGGATGGTGTTAAACGCTGAACCACAGTCTCACAAAGAGCATCTATGTTAGCTCTCCTCTTGCTCTAGGTGGGACAGAGCATCATGGAGGGCTGTGGTCACAGAGTCCTATGTGGATGTTCTGCCTCTTTAGACAAACTGGTCAGAATCCAGACATGGGGGCAGCAGAGACATTAATGCAGCATTTGACTCAAAGACAGTAGAGACACTCCAGTGACTCTATCGACATGGACAGAGAACGTGTTGATGTGATCTATTGGTTTGCTGTTCTACATCTGAACTGTGAAATGAGAATCAAATGACAATTTGGAATTTCATTATTTATTTAGATTATATGAACTATAAACTGATAAGATTTATTTTAAGAAGTCCCAAAGTAACTTTATAAATAAGAAATTTAACCACACTGGAAAAAAAACTGTATATAATATAATATTCTTATATGTGTTCTTCAATTGGAACATTTTACATTGGAGTGAATGGAAACTGTCTTGTTTGTAGAACATTCTAGCTGTGACATGACTTTATTATTTTGGGTTAAACCCACCAGTACAGACAGAATGGATCTGATTGTTGCTGATTCTCCACAGACTGGACCAGCAGAGCTCAGAGACTCCCAGTGGTCCGTCTGTCCAGCAGCATCAAACACAGCTGGACTCCATCTTTCTGGTCTGTACATGAACAACAACTACTTTCCCATCATTCTGTCCACAGTCGTCTCCATGCTGCACTTTGGACACCAGTGGACTGTCAGTGTGTCCAACATGGAGCTGATGTTTGGCTCCATGACTTCACTCTGATTGGTTCATTCATCTGGAATTCTGTTGCAGCTCCTGGAGGACAACATTGTCACTTTTGTCAAGAAGGAGCTGAAGAAGATCCAGAAGCTTCTGAGTCACAGGGAGGATGAGGAGGAGCTGGAGGATGAAGATGAAGAGCAGAAGAGCAGCAGAGAGTCAGTGATGAAGATCACAGTGAACTTCCTGAGGAGAATGAAGCAGGAGGAGCTGGCTGATGGACTGCAGAGCAGTAAGAGGATTTCTCTGAAGGTTTCAGCTGCTGAGAAATGAAGATTTACTGATGTCTGAACACATGGAACCACAGGGATTCAAACCCTCATCATTCAGAGCTGCAGAGAATTGATTTACTGTTTGTTGTCTTCATTCAGGATCTCCTGCTGTTTGTCGTGATAAAGTCCAATCTGGTTTGAAGAAGAAGTTCCAGTGTGTGTTTGAGGGGATGGCTAAAGCAGGAAACCCAACCCTTCTGAATGAGATCTACACAGAGCTCTTCATCACAGAGGGAGGAAGAGGAGAGCTGAATGAAGAACATGAGTTCAGACAGATTGAAGCAGCACCCAGGAAAGCAGACAGAGCAGAAACAAGCATCAGACAAGAAGAGCTCTTCCAACTCCCAGCTGGAAGACCAGAACCAATCAGAACCGTGATGACTAAGGGAGTGGCTGGCATCGGGAAAACAGTCTTAACACAGAAGTTCACTCTGGACTGGGCTGAAGGCAAAGCCCACCAGAACCTCCACTTCACATTTCCATTCACTTTCAGAGAGCTGAATGTGCTGAAAGAGGAGAAGTTCAGCTTGGTGGAACTTGTTCATCACTTCTTCCCTGAAACCAAACAAGCAGGAATCTGCAGATTTGAAGACTTCCAGGTCCTCTTCATCTTTGATGGTCTGGATGAGTGTCGACTTCCTCTGGACTTCCACGAGACTCAGATCTTAAATGACCCTAGAAAGTCCACCTCAGTGGCTGATCTGCTGACAAACCTCATCAGGGGGAACCTGCTTCCCTCTGCTCTCCTCTGGATAACCACACGACCTGCAGCAGCCAATCAGATCCCTGCTGAGTGTGTTGACATGGTGACAGAGGTCAGAGGGTTCAATGATCCACAGAAGGAGGAGTACTTCAGGAAGAGGTTCAGAGATGAAGAGCAGGCCAGCAGGATCATCTCCCACATCCAGAGATCCAGAAGCCTCCACATCATGTGCCACATCCCAGTCTTCTGCTGGATCACTGCTACAGTTCTGGAGGATCTGCTGAAGAGAAGACGAAGAGGAGAAGTGCCCAAGAGCCTGACTGAGATGTACATCCACTTCCTGGTGGTTCAAGCCAAAGTCAAGAAGGTCAAGTATGATGGAGGAGCTGAGACAGATCCTCACTGGAGTCCAGAGAGCAGGAAGATGATGGAGTCTCTGGGAAAACTGGCTTTTGAGCAGCTGCAGAAAGGAAACCTGATCTTCTATGAATCCGACCTGACAGAGTGTGGCATCGATATCAGAGCAGCCTCAGTGTACTCAGGAGTGTTCACACAGGTCTTTAGAGAGGAGACAGGCCTGTACCAGGACAAGGTCTTCTGCTTCATCCATCTGAGTGTTCAGGAGTTTCTGGCTGCTCTTCATGTCCACCTGACCTTCATCACCTCTGGACTCAACCTCATGGAGGAAGAACAATCACAGATCTCTCAGCCTGAACAGAGAAATCCAGTCCAGTTGTACCAGAGTGCTGTGAAGAAGGCCTTACAGAGTCCACACGGTCACCTGGACTTGTTCCTCCGCTTCCTCCTGGGTCTTTCACTGCAGACCAATCAGAGTCTCCTACGAGGTCTGCTGACTCAGACAGGAAGTAGCTCACAGACCAATCAGGAAACAGTCCAGTTCATCAAGGAGAAGATCAGTGAGGATCTGCCTGCAGAGAAAAGCATCAACCTGTTCCACTGTCTGAATGAACTGAATGATGGTTCTCTAGTGGAGGAGATCCAACAGGTCCTGAGGTCAGGACGTCTCTCCACAGAGAAACTGTCTCCTGCTCAGTGGTCTGCTCTGGTCTTCATCTTACTGTCATCAGAAGAAGATCTGGAAGAGTTTGACCTGAAGAAATACTCTGCTTCAGATGAGGTTCTACTGAGGCTGCTGCCAGCAATCAAAGCCTCCAACAAAGCTCAGTGAGAACTCTCAGGAAAATCACCTTCAGTCAAAATGAATCTGAGTGGAAACATGAAAGATTCAATAACTGCTGTCTGTTTTTGTTTTCTTCAGACTGAGAAGCTGTTTCCTGTCAGAGAGAAGTTGTGCAGCTCTGTCCTCAGTTCTCAGCTCTCAGTCCTCCAGACTCAGACATCTGGACCTGAGTAACAACAACCTGCAGGATTCAGGATTGAAGCTACTGTCAGCTGGACTGGAGAGTCCAGACTGTAAACTGGAGACTCTCAGGTCAGTTTCATTTAAATGTTGATTCTCTACAAGAAGTTCTGTCTGGTTTTCTCTGATTGAGGAAAAAGTGTCAGATTGACGTCACTAAAAAAATAAACTGCAGTAGGTAGAATAAAAACATCAGTTAAATTCAGGTGTAATCTGATTACCTTTTTTTCTTGCATGTTTTTCCAAACCAGGTTGTCATGGTGCTTTTATCGCATGTAAAACTAAATGTTTTTACTTTTTCCTTAATTTGCTAGTTGTAGTTATTTACATTTTCCACAATGAACAGCGTCATTATTATTTTTAAATCTTGTTCATATTAACATTTGGCAGAACAGAAAGAAATTCTGGGTTTAATCTGAGCTCATTTGGTTATTCTTCAACAAACTGAACTCATAGTTTCATGAATATCAGCAACCGTAATGTCAAAAACATGACAAAACAAACTCACTCTAACCTTATTTTAGGTTTAAAACAAACTAACTAACTTGTATGATGTTTTTGGAGAGATATTTTGGGGATTCAGGAAGAGATTAATAAATAATGAATTTTCATATAGAGGTGTTCACAATCTTGCAGTCCAAGATTTCCCCTCTAAATGTCATCTGTCAGTCTGTCATCAGCGCGGATCCCACCTGACTGAAAGGACCAAGTTCCTGGACCTCCAGCTGCATCACTGCTCCTGAACACACTTTTCTGTCTGATTGCAGGTTGGAGAACTGCAGTTTGTCAGAGATCAGTTGTGAAGTTCTGGTCTCAGCTCTGAAGAAAAACCCGTCTAATCTGACAGAACTGGACCTGAGCAGGAACTACATGCAGTATTCAGGAGTTCTTCATCTGTGTGGTTTTCTGGAGAGTCCAGAATGCAGACTGCAGACTCTGAGGTCAGACTCCATGTTTCAGTTGTGTTTAGATCAATATGATGAGTACAGATGATTGAATGATGACATGACGACATAACGATGACTCAGACCCCCCCCACCCCCCCATTCCCACATTACCTTATGCTGCTGCTGACTGCACTGTCACTCTGAGGCTCTTTTTCCTTTTGAATTTTTGCACAGAGGTATTCATGTATATCAGCACATCTAATGTGATATTGTGATATTTGTTCTGTTGTATTTATTCCCCTAAATGTCATTACAGTAGGTGAGGTAGGGGAAGCAATGAGTTAATGAGTACACAGCTGCTCAGTTTTAGCACAAACTGTGAGACTTTGAGGAGCAGCCACTGTTTATTGTTTTATTTTTTAATGTGTCATTTTATGCTTTCCTGACTTTTTGTCTTTGAAAATCAGAGAGATTTATTTTGTCATTTTTTGTTTCATAAATACCGTAATTTCCGGACTACAAGCCGCTACTTTTTTCCTGCGCTTACATCCCTGCGGCTTTTTTAGTGACGCGGCTAATTTATGGATTTAATTGGCGGCCGCCATGAACGTATATTCGGGCTCGGTGAATGGTATTGTATCCGCCATCCGACACCAAGCACAAGTCATTTGTTTTTTAACACGCCTTTAAGCAGCCAAACAGCATGGACGTGACTTCAGGTCTTAGACACTTCAGTCATGGTTCAACAAAAAGAAACACGCATGCCCGGCCGCATCCCAGAATCCTTTGGTGCCATTAGACCCAACGTGCACGTGATCGCTGCTACAATATGATGAAGCTTTCAAGTTAAAAGCAATCGTTAAAAGCAGCGTGAAAAATCCCCCATCAGTAAATGGAAATGCCGGTCAGCTGCGTGACGGAGAGAACAGCGCATGCTCAGAAGTGTATTAACCTCTGAGTCATAGTGACTCGGCTGGCTGCACGTAAATATGTGTGAATAACATCAGCCTTTATTTTGTCGGGACACGACTGGACACACAAATCCATGTGGCCGTTTTTACGGTTTCTGACTGAGCGGAATTTTTCATTGAAAAGCTCACATCCGCCGTGTGAGCTTTTCGGATAGGAAGGGGAGACAAGGAGCCCGCTTGGCGAGCGCGGAGCAACAAGTGTTTGTTGTGAAAGGAAGCTTCTGACGAACGCGCCGCGCTGAGGCGCGCGTATCGCGCTGAGGCGCGCGCTATTTTACTGGTGTTTTTTTAACCAGTGCCGTTAGTACCATAATGCTGCCGCGACACAAGTGGAAGGAGAGCTGTTCCTTTTCACCCCTCCATGCACTGCTGCTCCTTGCTCATTCTTAAACACGTACAACAGTGTGGCGAGCCGGGCGTTGGCCCCGCCTTTAGCCCCTAAGACTCATGTGAAATGGGGGATCGCGGATGTAAATTTCCTCATCATAACTGAGGGATGTAATGTTGATTATATGGTTACTGTTAGTAATTTTATGTATGATTCCTAGTTTGTCAATAAGTAAAAAAAAAATCAAATAAAAAAACCCATAACTGAGGAACTTGTGAACAGAATAGAGGTGCATGCTGTTTCAGATGTGGGTGTACCTGGATACATGAGCTTGAGTCAAGGCAGTACCCACCCACAGTGTGGTTATGAGACATGCTCACTCTGGTAGTCAAGATGCGCTTTGTCAAGGCAGCGGCTTGTATTCTGATGCGGCTTGTGTATGTACAAAAATAATTAAGCACGTGAAAATAGGTGGGTGCGGCTTGTAATCGGGTGCGCTTTGTAACCCGGAATTTACGGTAGTGTTATTTATATTATTAAAAGGATCATACGTTAATAAAAACTTTATTCTAGCACTTTACAATAAAAAAGATAAAATAAGTTAATAGTTTTAAAGAGTTATTGTGGCCCTCACAAGAAAAACTATGGGGACCCCTCTCTAGCATCAATGTTTTGTTGGATGATTTGTTGTTTTTCATTGTTCCTGGATTCCTATCATAAGCGGCTGGGTAGCTCGGTTGGTAACGTGAGAGGCTGCCATGCAGGAATCTAGGATTCGATTCCCGGAGGGGAATGAGCAATGGTACTGGGAACACTTACTATATCAATCGTGAGCAATTAACATCACTCAGTGAGGGTCCTTAGGCAAGACCCTTAACGCTACTGCCTCCTGAGCGTGGTTCGGCTGCAGCTCACCGCTCCCCCAGTGGATGGGTCAAATGTGGAGAAGAATTTCCCCATTGTGGGATCAATAAAGTATTAATTATTTAAACACCACATGAACGCAACATTCCTCTAAGTTTTACACAATATGCATCAAGCCGTTGGTGCAATTGGCTCTAAAGTAAGAAACAAAGTTTTAAACTAAAAACTCTAAAATGCTCAGTTTTAACCCTTGTTCTATCCTAGGCACATTGGGAGTTGGGTCATCTAGACCCACTAGAGAGTGCTCTGTACCTTTTTTCTTCAATGATCTGTGATCTTCACTGGTGTCCATGGTTTACATGAAATCTTTCCACCTTTATCCACCTTTGACATGGTAGGGAGAACACGTCAATGTAAGGGTGGGGTCATCTAAGATAGCACAAGGGTTACAATACAAATTTCAATCCAAATGTTGTCATCCAGATTCCATGTTGTTTCTCTGTCACTCCACGCATCTGCTTCTGGTCCGTCCCTTCTATCCAATTTTAGAACCCTATGTGGCCCAAGAGTCAAAACAATTGCCCAGCCTTTCTCTAAATTGTCCATGGATGTGAGTATCAGAGTGCAAGGGTGTGCGATTGTGGCCCTGTGACAGACTGCTGACCTGTCCAGGGTGTCCCCTACCTTTGTCCACAAGTGTCCGGGATAGGCTCCAGCAGCCCTGTGACCCTGAAAGGGACAAAACAGTTTAGAAGAAATGAATGAATGAATGAATGAATGAATGAATGAATGAATGAATGAATGAATGAATGAATGAATGAATGAATGAATGAATGAATTTCTCCCTCCTCTGCAACGGTGAAACTTGCTTTCACAGCAACTTCACTTTGGCATTCTGCATGGCTGAATCACATCTACTGAAGTTTTTGATTCTTATCTAATCTTCTGCTTTTTGGATCTTTTGCTCTGACAGAAAGGAGCCTAATTTTGCCTCCAAGTGATTCATTTTTGTCTTGTATCACGTGTGCTTAGTTATCTTGTTGGCTGCAGACTGATTTTACTCCGAACAACAGAAGTTTAATTCTTCAGACCTTGTTGTGTCTGTGACCTTCAGACACTCAAATATTTCATTGCTCTGTCATTTCTATTTCATCAAATGTGTCGTTTACTATCTGAACTAGTTCAGGAGCAGTCCTGGGGCCTCATTTATAAAACTTTGCGTAGGATTTGCGTCAGAAGTGGCGTACGGATGAAACATAGGACGTGCGTACGCACAGAAATATTCGGATTTATAAAACCGTGCGCACGCACATCCTACGCATCTTTCCCTTTATAAATCACAACC